>JBBMKC010149725.1:0-15723 GCA_037834085.1 Bipalium vagum
CAAAAAATTGTCCAAAACTGGAAACACTGTTTGCCAAATATTACACATGGGTATGAACCATGCAACATTTGGAATTTGGATGACAGGTAAATTGTTCCATGAATATTTGCTTCATTTTAATAATTTTATGATAATAATAGTAGTAATAATAATAAAAAAATAATTATAATATTTTGTTTTGCAACTTAATAATAATAATAAATATTTTTTTAAACAAAATTTTCGCAAGACAAATCCCTCAGTGAGAATTTTCGGCAGATTAGCTAATGGATTCCCTGACAGGATTCCATTAGCCTTAATGAGTCTATCCCGGTGTGGAGATAGAGTGAATAGCTAATAGAGAAAATAGCCGTCTCTAAGAGTAGGGATTGGTGATTGTAGACCAATAATTTTAATAATTTCAGTTGAAAGCATTTCAAAAAAAATTTTAAGTTTAAAAATTGACAAAAGCTTGCTTTTATAACGAGCGTTCCTTATATAACATGAATAGCTTAATTTTCCTAGGCAATTTTTGTACAAATATATTTCATCTCAATTTGTCCCTTAAAAAGAGGTATTCTTTATAACGATGTCCTCTATAAAAATGTTTTAGTGTATTAATCAATCTATTATTATATCAATTTGAAGCTTATATTTCGTTTAGTATAGTAATTATCTTAAATTACTTTTGATTTCTAGCCTCTAGAAATCATGTCAAGCAAGACGAGAAATCGAAATCTTTTTAATTGGAATTTAAAAATGGCCTTAGAGGAGGCAAAACAGTTTCTAAAATTAATACTGCTTTCGGTGAAGGTACAACTAATGAACCAACAGTTCGATGGTGGTTTTCTAAATTCCGTAGCGGAGATGAAAGTATACAAGATGAGAGCACGGAACTCGACCAATATTAGTGGATAACGATCAACTGAAAGCTGCAATTGAAGCTGACCTCCGGTAAACCACTCATGAACTTGCAGAAGAACTACATGTTAATCATACAACAGTAGTGTGCCATTTAAAAGAAATAGGTAAGGTGAAAAAAATAGATTTATGGGTACTTCATGAATTGACAGACAAACAAAAATATTATCGTTTAAAAGTCTTGTAGTCTTTTCTCTAACGCAACAAAGTCAAACTCTTTTTTGAAAGTATCGTAACATGTGACGGAAAATGGCTTCCTCAAGTCAGTAAAAAACAAATCTAGTCAGTGGGTAGATCACGGAAAAGCTCCGCAGCATTTCCCTAAGCCAAATTTACACCGAGAAATGTGATGGTGACGATTTGGTGGCCACAAATAGCCTAATAAACTTCAGCTTCTAAAACAAAATAAAACGATTACGACGAAGAAACATCTCTAAGAAATTGATGAAATGAACCCCAATCTTCTACGTTTAAACCCGGGATTGGTCAACAGTAAAATGTCACTCATTCTGCTCGACAATAAGACCACAAGTCTCAAAAATGACTTGTACAAGTTCCACGAATTTGGATTCGAAATTCTACCTCATCCTCTTTACTCACAGAACCTCTCGCCTACTGATTATGCTTTTTTTCAAATATCTGAGCTCTTATTCTGGAGAAAACTTCAAGAACCAGAACGATGTAAAAAACTGCCATCAACTATTTCGTCGGCTTCAAAAAACCAGACTTTTATTTGATTGGAATAAATAAACTTGTTTCACGATGGGAAACGTGTGCTCTCAATCGAATGATTGTTGTTATTTTAATTAAGAAAATTTTGTTACATCTGTCTTATCATCTTAAAGTTAAATGTCAAAAACGACAATTTCTTTTGAACCAACTTAATAAATATTATTTTGTTTCAATTTCTGATGAAAATAGATTTAATTTAATAATTGATGATTACCAAAACCATTTTTTATCGATATTAAAATAAGAAAGAAAATTATTGTAATAAAGTCTTGCTTGTGTTTATTTTCATCCAGCGATGCAAAAATCGTTTCCAAAGACAATGTTTAAATAAATTTAAAATAATAATTTCTAATATAAAAAATTCAATGGGCACATTTACAAACCCTGAATATTTATAAAATGCTATGGGGATTCATCAGCAAATACAGCAATCATTTTCTTGTTATGAGACAATGTTAACAGTCGTCAGATGGGTGTGTGTTTCCACAAATTATTATTAAGAATAGAAAGAAAACTTTGTATTGTTCAGTAAAATATATACATCGAAGCTCTCCAATACTCTTCTGTTTTTCTAAGTCGATTTTTACTATGAAAAATGTAAATAAGTTCATGATACTATGGTTCCTCATCTTTATACTGGCTATCATCATTCTCATTTGGTACAGGAATTATGATCTTAAATTATTTCAAACAAGACCCAACATCAAACCTGTTGTCCGAAAACCAAAAATTACCGATAACGTCAGGAGAATCATTCATCAATCTTGGAAAAACAGAGACATTCCAGATATATTCAGAAATTATTCCAAATCCTGGACGGATTACTGTTTCAAGAATTGGACGTACATGTTTTGGACAGATGAAGATAATCTGAACTTTATTAAGAACAATTATCCATGGTTTCTCAATAGATATAATAGTTTACCGAGTCATATTTATCGTGCCGATGTTATGAGATTTTTTTATTTATTTCATTACGGTGGAATTTATACGGATATGGACAATGAATGCCTGAAATCTTTTGATCATTTATTGATGAACCATTCAATTGTTTTTGGAGCAATGAAAGGTCAATTTGGTGGTACGACACTCAAGGAAGGTTATGTTCAAAATTCCTTTATGTATTCGCGACCTAAACATGAGTTTTGGTTGGAAATTATTATCGAAATTTTGGTTGCTGATAAAAAACATGAGCCCCCGGAAATTATGACGGGACCAGTTCTATTGTCTATGTACATACAAAAATATATAAATCGCATGAAAAATAATGACATCATAGTTTATATGCCAAATTATTTTAATCCATTCAGTTGGCTGCATGGAGATGATCCAAATTGTAAGACCCACAACAGAATGACAAATCAGGAATACCAGAAATGCAGGTTATCAATGGTTAAAAGAGGCTCATATGTTGTACAATACCATGCACATACTTGGGGATAAGGTTGGGCTTAGACAATGTTAAATTATTTTTTTAAAAGATAGATATATATATCATAATGATTATTAACTCTATTTCTTGTACTTGTGATATTTGTCTCAAAGGAATTCAGAAACAAAAGAAAATCAATGTTTTAATTATTTATTGCCTCAACATACATTGCTTATAAATGTTATTGTTAAAATTTTGTATTGTTAAAATATTTTGTAAATCCCACAATACAAAGTTGGAAGAAGCCACTGTACTTGCAGAAATTTGGATTTTGGAAATTTTAGTCATTTTTCAATTTACTTCAGGAATAATTCTGGACAAAATTCTATGATAATGCTAGGCAAGTCATAAAAATTTTCGTTGTTCAATTGCCATCCGGCATTATCAGTTTATTCACGAACAAATTGATAATAAAAACAATTAATTTAATTTGGGATCAGGAATATCATGTATGATTAGTGATAAAAAGAATATATACATAAATATATCCTTTTATGTCACAGAAAATTTTATTTATTTATTTATTTATGTCGTTTTATATTATTTATAATTAAGTTTGATCTGTATTGTTGGACTTTTGTGTCTTAAAAGAATTTAATAAATTATTTTTATTGGTGTTACAGATCTATTTCTACTTTCATATTTTATTAAACTTCAAAATAATTATATAATAATTTTGATTGAAAAACTATTTTATTTATTTAAATTAGAATAATAAATAAATTATTAATAAAGTGAATTTTATTTTTAAAAAATCTATTTCTATTTTAAAATAATTACTATTTCGAATATTTAATTTTTATTTATATTTTTTCTATAATTAATATTATATATATATTATATTATGATATTAATAAAATAAAGTAAATTAATTTAAACAGATAATGAAATAAAAATATAAATAAAGCTTGAGAACCAAGGATTTCTATTTAAAATGGAAAATTTAAGTTTAATCTGTAAAAGAAAATTAAAATTTGTGAAATGTCGATATATAATACACATATGTGGAAATATAATCTTTACTTTAAAAGTAGAAAATGTAAAAGCAAATCTAGGGCGTATAATTATTTCTGTTATTAAAAATCAATATATGAATTATAATAATTGTTCCTTTTTTGTCATTTTGATTATTATTATTTATAATTTTTTCTACAATACTATTTACAATGAAACGAATGTTAATTAAATTTGTTTTAAATGATTATTTTCACATATTTCTAATTTTTCGAAATGGTACCTGTTCAAACCAAGTAGGACTCATTTATTATATTTTATTTAATGAAAGAATTGGTGGTTTTAATTTTAAGATAAATCGATTATATTAAAAAAATTATTGAATTTTATTTGAAATGATTTACAATATTTTTAACTGTCTTAAAAATTCGATTTATTTATTAATTTTTAATTTATCAATTATCAATTTTTTTATTAATTATATTTTTATTAATTTTTTTAATTTCTTAAAATAAATACTAGTAGAATTTATCAAGATTAGAATAACATTTATAAAATCTAATAAATTTTTATTATTTTGGAGGTTAAATATTTACAATTATTAAAATGTGGGGAATATTGACTAAAATGTTCATAAATGAAGTTTGCTAATGATTAGAAACATTCAACTTCAATTGACACATAATCAAAATGTTTTGGTTTGTGCAAAAAAGTTATGTTTAAACTTTCTAATTCAAACAAATAGTGAGTACGGGCGATATTATTTAATATATAAACTTCAAATTGTTTAATATTTTAAAAAATAATTCATTTTTAATTTTTAAAAATAAATTAAAATTAAATATTAACTATAATTTAACAAATATTAATTAAAATTTAAATCTTGAATAGTATTATTATTAACAAAGTTTAGATTGAGCGAAGATGCCACCAATAATAACTACAAAAGAATTCCTTCAGAATTCTTCGGGGGTCTATGTAATCGAAAATTAGAGAACTTTAAATTTTTTATTCCATTCAATATTTAAGATATATTTCCTGTATAAATAGTTTTATTGTTGTTGTGATCCTTGGACGGTACACTGTCCACTTATTTCTTTTACAATGAGATTGACCAGACATCCTGGACTTCAGAAACCAATTTTATTTTCAATAATTGTTACATTATTGATAGACTTGATTAGTAAACTAAAAGTCAAATTCAAAAATGATTTTCAATATAATTCGATTTTTGAAATCGATTTCTTGTTTTATATTTTTATATTTAGATAAATCCCATTATCAAAATCTCTATTTATTTTATACTATTATTGTAATTTTTACTTTCACTATTGATTCAAAACAGTGTGTTATGACAGACATCTTATTGACAAAAGTAATTTGATATAATTTTTTTTATTTTTTCAGAAAGCCTTTTTTACTCGAATTGATGAAAAATAATTTTTTTAATAATCAGTCATCTGAATTATAAAAATAGTTTTTCAGATAATGATGAAAAAAACACATTTTTCAGTAATATTATTAAACTTATAAATAAAAATAAACAACATAATATTTTAATTTGTTTAGATCCTGGAATAAATTAATTTTATGGGGTTAAGAAAATCAATATCTTTGTGACCAGAAGGATTTACGGATGAACGCTAAAAGCACAAAATATTACTATCAAAATATAAAATGAACAGATTAGTGTCTGAAAAAACGCTTTGTTAATAAATCTTTATTGGTAAATGGCACAATAAAATCTCGTACAAGAGTTATTAAATTGAAACTGTCAAGTTTAGAAATCTTTAGGTATGAACTTCGTTTATTACGCTAAAGTCATCAGAAGTTTGCCAGCTAGCGGCTGTGTAAATTTTAAATAAATAAAAAAAGAATAGGAAACAACAATAAAATTTAATTGATCCTCGACTAAGGTCGTGCATTTATTTTCAAAAAGTTATAATTATACAAGTCAATCGGTTATGATTACTTGTTATGGTGAATGAATATATTAGATTAATTAACAGTTAAACTTCTGTGCCGAGATTTCGAACAGAGCTGTTGTATAAATATAATAAAAATATTAAATAGTAGTTACTTTTATAATATTTATTCCTAATGGTCGTGACGGGTTTCGTTGGGGTCGCTGAACATTTTTTGAAAATGTAAAAAAATTCAAAATAAACTTTAAAATGGTCAAAAATTAAATTGAACAATGTTAATTTTAAAATAATCAAAGTAATATTGAAAACCTACTAATAATTAGTAACTAACTCCATAAATTTTAATTTAATTTTCAATTTTATAATTAAAAATAATTGTTTAAAGGTACAAGGGAAATATGATCTTGTTGCTTATTTTTATGATAAAGATTGGATGACTTTTATGACATTAAATATGACTTTTGAAATGTGTTGAATAAATTTTGTATTTTATCACTTTATTTATGCTCGGATGATTGTATTTGTGATTTTTTAATTAAATTTTTAAATATTAAAGAATGTTTTTTTGTATTGGGGTCGCGTTCAATTAGTCCCTTCAAAATGTGGTCGCGATTCAAAAAAGTTTGAGAACCACTGAGCTACATGTTATTTATGTAGCAATGCATCATTTGTTTAAATATTAAAATATTGACTCTATTTTTGAATTTCAAAAAATATTTTTTTCAAATTTTGTGATCAAGATAACTTTAACAAAATTTAAGATAAGAGTGGCTTGAGCGCGAGGGATGCTTGCAAGGAGATATGCGAGTTTGAAAGTGAAGGAATTGTTGCTCAGAGGACTGCTACAAAACAGTTCAAGCGCTTCAATAATGAAGATTCGAACCTTGAAGACAAGCTACGCTTAGATTGACCTTCACTGGTAGTGGATAATGAGTTGCTTATAATCTTAAAAGATAATTTTCTTCAAGTTCATAAGATTTACCTGTAAATGTTCGTGTACATCAAAAAACTGTTTTGAGACATTTACATCAACTAAATTTTATTCACAAAAAAACACGACAAGATCCACGCTACCTAAGTGAAGTTGCTTGATAATGCGCTGTGATCGCTTTTGGACTGTTATATCATATATAATATGGATATACTTAATCAATCATAACCTGGAGAAACGGTGAGTTCCAAGAAGCCAATATCCGCCTTCAGTCGCACGTCAATCCAGGCTTGTCAGGAAATTCTTGCTGTGTTTCTGGTGGAATTTTGAAGGAATTCTTCATTATGAGCTGGTTCCAAATTGTCAACAGCTTAATCATTTTTATGATGCACCTAAGCTGAAGTATCTTGTCCTCCTTCGTCGAAAGTGGCCAATGTTTTACCAGGACAATGCCAAACCTCACACTTCTCGGATAACCAAAGAAAAAAATTGAAACCTGAAATGATTTGAGAGAGCTGCGATTTGAATCTGGAGCTGAAATTGAGGTGCTTGTAAAGTGATTTTCGAATCAAAACAAAGACATTGGTACTTTTTCTATTTTTCATCATTTACCTATTAAAATATCATTATTGTAGTTTATTTAAATGAATTATAAATAAGTTAAATTTGGTTCATTGAAATTATGGACTATTTACATTTTAATATAAATACATCCAAGGTAAGAGCCTGAACTCACCAATATTTTGGGATTTGACTGAATAAAATTCCTTTTGTGTTGAGAAAATATTCCTGTATTACAATTTTCAAAAATAAATGACGAAAGTTCTAATATATAAATCTTATGTTTTTTATAAAAATGTTTACGAATTTTCGATTTTCAGTTTCTAACGTATGAAAACTGTTGGGCTTTCCTGCATAAAAATTTTCAAAAGACTCCTTGACATCCTCAATTGAATAAAGTTGTTTTTTGTTCAAATTATTTTGAGATTGGAATAAATTGAATCAAAAGGACCTACATCTGTTAAGTGCATAGTGCTCCCCTGCTACCAAACCGAGATACTTTAGTTTGCATATGTGGTTTAGCATTACATCTGTTCACAAATTTTAGTCGTTTCTTTAGCATCGCCTTTTCTATTTTCCTAGGTGGTGACAATACATCTTCCCATTGGTGGTTTGACCACTTTAAAGCAGTCAGTAGTGATTAATCGCATTTTAATCACACCAAATGTATAACATCACATTCTTAGGCTGTAAATCTGGTCATTTTTTGTGATTACTTACGTGGCTAGCGCCATGATCACCAACGTCTAGTGTTTTTGTTGACAACTCATTTTTCTTTTCCAGTTATCATGCTCTTCGTAAATGGATCCAATGAATCAAATTTTAAAAGAAAATCATTGAACGTAATCCGATCAGAAATACTCTTTTATGTCAATTTGTGAGAGACCCAAATATTCTTTCTTTTTTATTCCAAGATATTTTAAGGTCATTGAAACTGTGAAATATTCAATACCCAAGCACTGCGCTATTTCTCATATCTGGTATGCTTTGATTAAAGTCAAGATTACGTTATCTTCAGTGGTGATAGGGTGACATTTTCAGAAACTATCTCGGAGAGAACAGAAATGCGCAAACTATCTCTGACGAATAAGAGTTTATGGCAGGGTCACTGTATACACTACATTTCATGTCGGGCGTAAGTAATATCGCTTTAGGTCTTCAGCTTGATTTTCTTCATTCATTCTGGAATTACAAATATTATAAAAAAATTTTATTATACAATTAAACTATCGCCAATTAAATCCGGTTAAAATTTAATAAATTTTGAATTAATAATTATTATTTGAATAAAATCTGCATTTGAATTTAGTAGTTGAAAATAACGTAGAACCTATTCCATAACCTAATATAAATAATTATTATTAAAAATAGTGACATAACTCCTAATAATGTTAATAATTGCCACAACAGATAAAAATCAATCCATTATTTCTTTCATGAGCTCTTTTTTTCCTGTTTTCATACAATTGATTTTTAGTGATAAAAAATGAACCCCATAAAAATATTATTTGTAAAAGATCGCGTTGAACTAGCCAACTGCTAAAATTGACAGTAAAAATCAGAATTGCACACCAAAGGGAATCATAGTTTAATTTTTTGAGTTTTCAGAGACATCATTGATTACTACCTGTGAGCATTAAACAAAACGATTAATTCATATACGACATATAATTAATAGTTAGAAAATACAATACAAAACATCCAAAATATGTACATAACAAGAACATCATCTTTGTTTTGCATTATCCGCTTGCCTATAATGTTTCAGTTCACATAGAATTCAGATAAAACAGGCATTAAAAACAGTTGAATAAAAAGCTGCAGTCTTCTATTTTCATTAAATCTCCTGATTTCTAAAGTTCAGATAATAAATTCATTTAATCAAAATAAATAATGGCACACACAAAATTCGTTAAAAATTTTTAGACTTCTCTTTATTTTAAAGTAGACGAACTTACTTGCCATCCCAACACAATTATAAAAATAAATATGTAGTTCGTGTAACAATTTAAGTCAATTTCTCTAGTATAAAATAATGATATTAAAGTAAAATTTTTTATTTAACATTAGATAACGTTGTTCCTAATTTACTGGTTTTGATGTTAGTACTCAACAAAATATTAATAATTTCATTTAAATAATACAAAACTGCTCTCCGTTATTTACAAAAATGTTTATTGACAAATTAGTACATCCACCAATTTTGATAACGAATTAAAAAGCGATAGCAAAGTAACACAATTGGTACAGGAAAGCAAAAACTATTTGCTCTCAAAATTACAACATACCAAAGAGGAGAAATAAAATTGGAAACAAAGCTACCAGCATAATAAAGAAATACAATAACATATTTGTTACTGGAAAAGTAATTCACAAGAAATTTGTATAAAATAAATTGATAATAAGAGTTCGATTTTTATTAGGAAATACACAAAAATAACACGCTCACCAATTGACGAAATTAAATAAACAAACGATTTATATTTTTAAAAAATACATCCTAATAGAAAATGCATGATATAGATATAATATTTTTCTCCTAATTTTTTGAAATGCTAATTCTCTTGTTGATTATCGATTTCCATTTTTTCACATTTTTCTTCTTGATTTTCCTGATTGACAACATTGGGAACATGGAAAGCATCCACGGCCTCCTTTTCTTTCCTGAGTTGATTGGAAGTGGCTGAAGACTTTTTCAATCGATTACCACCAGCGCAACCACTGCCACCACCTCCAGCACTAGCAGTTCCACTAGTAGCACTGGTGTTGCTGGTTTTATTGTTGTTGTGATCCTTGGGCCGCGCGTTGTCTAGCTCACAAATCTCTTTCTCAATCAAATTGATGAGAGTCGTGCAACGTCTCTGCAATTCTAAAGATGTCCTGGACTTAAGGAACCAATTGAACCGGAACTGGGGAGCTAAGCGAACAGCTAATCGCAAGTTCTCGTACACATTTTCATTGTCAATGCCGAACTTTTGAAGCATGCAAATCAAAAAGCGGTCCTCTTCTTCTGAATAATTCTTACCCTTATTGCCGCCATATTGGATTTTCAATTGATGAAATGGCGATTTGTATTGAGCGATTTTCAAATCCAGAGCTCGTCGAACAATATTCTTCCGCTCTAATTTCGTTTCTCCACGTTCGATTTGAAGCAAATATTTCTCGAAATCGTTAATTTCCCGGAACCGTTTCCAGAAAACTTGCGAATACTCTTTGACGTCTTGTGCACTTTTCCCGGGAACCTCTTGACAAATTTCGCTCATACTTATCCTACCGTGTTTTTCATTGGCTTTAATAAATGCAAGAAAATCCTTTTTCGACCAATTCATAAAACCCTTCAACAACAACGATTCCTTTTCCGCACATTCTTCCTCTGTCAAAGGTTCGGCTCGATTGATTTTTGCTTGTTCCAGCAATCGCAGTCGTTTTATTTCTTTGTCTTCTGGCTCCGATAATTTCGGTACTTTGTAGCCGATGTTTTTGCGGAAAATGTAAATCTCTTTGTCGAGAAGCTCTATCAGCCGAGGAGGAAAGAACTGGAAATCGTGAACAACGGGTTGTTTAGGAGGACGAGGAGCTTTGTGACCTGATGATTTTGGATCGGTCTGTTTGAGTGCATCCTTAAAATAGAGATCGACCGCATAGTTGGCTTTACGCTCCCGTTTCGGAGGCTCTATCCAATCAAGTAATGGTTCCTTGACAGACCGATCCTTGTAGTTTTCTCCCTCAAAATTATAGACCGAATAAACAGCACTGCCCTCATCCGCAATTGTATCGAATGTCAATGATCTCAGACCAGATTCGCCCATGGCGTTCAGTTTTTTGCTCATTTCTGCCGTTCGTTCTTCTCCTCGCGCCAACAAGACATCGATGTCTTCGTCTTTTATGTCACTGTCTTTGGATCTGAAAATATAATTGGCACCGTGTTTGATCATTTGGAGCAACTCGCTTTTGCCTAAGTTGTTGTTTTTCTGTTCCACAAGACGACCCTGTTGAATGACAATATTGTCCAGCCTGAGTTTCATTTCAGCTCGAGCTATGATGCGTTCTTCGACAGTGTTTTCCGTTATCAGACGAAGGACACGAACGGTTTTTGTCTGACCAATTCGATGGGCTCTATCTTGGGCCTGTAAATCGACTTGAGGATTCCAGTCACTGTCATAAATTATGACAACGTCGGCAGAAGTCAAATTGATACCTAAACCACCGGCACGAGTAGACAACATAAATAGGAACTTCGTGGAATTTGGTGCGTTAAACTCGTCAATGGAAATCTGAGGACAAGAAATTAGGAACAAGAATTTGAATTTTTCATATTTGTTCAAAATTGAAAATAATTGATAAATTTTGTTGTGAAAATCATTCTTTATTGAACAAAAGTCAACAAATCTCAATTTTTTACATTCTCTTTTGAAAAAAAAAATGTTTGATGAGTTTAACATGTGAAAGTTTTTAGACAATTTAACTTAATTAAAATAAAATAATCGTTCTTATTAAATATTATTGAAAGGTAATCGATATATTCAAATAATCAATCGATAAATAAATTTCATATATTTCCTGAGATAATATGCAAATTGTAACACGCATTCCAGACAGTTTACTTTTTTATTAACTAAAAGAGCAAAATGGGTCAAGGTCATAAACCACTATGTGATTTTCCAAAGAGAAAGTCTAAATAGTGAAAATGCCGAAATTTGTGCCAATTTTTCATAAAAGATATTCCAGGCATTGGTCATCTACTAAAAAACAACGTGCTGTTAAATTAAATGTCAAATAATGTCATTTTTAATAGTTTAATTCCAATCAGTTATTATGACGAAATTTTATTAAATATTCAAATATTTAGGTACAATTTTAAAGCTCACAATAATTTATTTACTTTGTAATGCAATTAATTTAATATGATTACTAATGATCCATTCTCAATACTTTTTAAAATTGAATATGGAAAAGAAAGATATTCAAATCATTTTTGTATGAGTTTTGGCATAAAAACAACAGAAAATCCTTACAAAACTAATGTATTAAGTTCTAGTTCTTTATTTGCATGTATGATGTGATGCTGATTTCAACACCTGTTTCAAATGGATGAAACACTTGAAGATGAAAAAACTAATAATCAATATGATAAGTAAAGTACAAGACATAGAAAAGATTCTCAAAACATTATAAATGAATTTTAAATTTTTGAAGAAACTTTTATTACCTTATAGAAATAAGCTTAAAGTAACTTATTAACATCTGCGAATTGCTATTGAAACGCAACAAAAATAGACTAAACCATTGATATTGATCAAAGAAAAATGGATATTGCACAGCTAATTCCATATCAGAAGATTATGGTGAAAGAAAAAGTAAAGTCTTAAAATCACCAAAAAAAATTATCATACCAATATATATTTTAGCAAATATATATACCTTGAAATTTTTAAAGATTAATTATGATGTATTTGGCAACAGTAATACTAAACCATTTATCAATGGCCACGTAAAATATTATTGAAGCAAGATTTGGAATGGATTTTATCACATTCACCATATAACCCAAATATGGTGAATTATCGAGATCTTATATTACAGCTGATTAGAAATGGAAATTTCAATGTACGAAAAAATGAGAATAAGAAACTATTATATTCCACCAAAAAAAAGTGGCTACGCAAAATGTCAGCCAAAGTAAACAACAAACTCAAACCAGCAATAATGATCCTTATTAATTGCCAATAATCTCCTCCACTAATTTTTTATAAATGTTAACGAAATGTTTGAGATTTTGTCAGCGACCAATCAAATCGCTGCAATTTAATTTTAAAATTCTTAAATATTATTCCAAATATATTTATTGTTTAAAATATAAATAAGAGTCGTTTCTGATCAGAAAAGCTCTTTAATAGATAGAAAAATTGAAAATTAACTATATTTCTAACATTGAATTAACCAAAATTTCAAATGTTAGATTTAAAAATCGCATTTTAAAATCATTCTCATTTAACTGGAATATGTATTGTAACTTATTATATACATATGTATTTTAATTATCACATTTCAGTTTGACTAGAATACTTATAAAACCAATGAAAACAATTACCTGTCGTTCACTATGAGGCGTTTGACCATCCAGCCGACAATATTCATGACCTCTCCATCGACAATAGTCTTCAAGAATGTCCAACATTCGTGTCATCTGAGTGAAAACCAAGATTCTCGATCCTTCGTCTTTCAATCTTTTCAACAATTTGTCCAGTAAAACCATTTTCCCACAATTCTCCACCAAGTGATAATCGGTCGTATAGGGCGGCCCAGATTCCACTCCATCAAATAAGTATGGATGATTGGTACACTTTCTTAATTGCATTAAAATGTTCTGGAGTTTCGATTTTTCAGCCTTGGTCGCAATTGAATTAATTGTGTCAATGTCTTTCATCAAAATCTTTGTGTACAAATCCCGTTGAATGGCACTGAGTCCAATATAAACCTTGATTTCCTTTTTTGGCGGCAACTTTTTCTCCACATCGATTTTCATTCGACGTAAAAGAAACGGTTTTAAAATAGAATGTAGTCGCTGTACTAGGTTCTTTTCTTCCATAGTATCAATATTGAAAAGTTCATCAAAATTATCTGAAGATGAAAACATCTGGGGCATCAAAAAGTTCAGTAAGGCCCACAATTCGTGAAGATTGTTTTGTAACGGAGTTCCGGTTATCAATAATCGATTTTCACTGCTGAACTGGCGAACGATCTCAGACAATTTACTGTTCTCGTTTTTAATACGATGTGCTTCATCTATAACCAAATAAATGTAATTGTATTTATTGATTGCCGACTTTTCTTTGATGCACATTTCATAAGTGGTTACCAATACATCCCAATTGCGATTTTGAAGTTTGTTTCGGATTATGTCTGATCGCGTTTCTTGATCTCCAATCAAGCTTACCACTTTTAACGAAGGTGCCCATCGAATAAACTCATTGATCCAATTTTGAAGAGTTGATTTTGGTACAACCACTAATGAATGACCATTTTTCTCAGTATAGTGTTTCAGATATCCTATCATTGAAATGGTTTGAAGGGTTTTACCAAGACCCATTTCATCGGCTAAAATTCCATTGGTATTCGAAAAATATAACTGAATCATCCAGTTCAAACCACGAATCTGATAATCTCTCATCTCACCACCAGTAATATCTAAGAAAAACATTCTTTGAAAAGCCTAAATTTCATTTCCGTAACTTACAATGAGGAGTCATTTCAAATCTGAAAAACTTTTCTTCATCTTGTGTATCCTTTAATAATTCTTTATCCTCTTCTTCTTCAGTTTTCCGGTGTCGATGACTTTAGATAAAATTAGCTAAATATTATGAAAAAATATCATTACTCGTCAAAGAGGCCATTTTGCAATTCTTTTTTTTCTATATTAAATTGTTCTAATTTCGCTAATATTTCCACAGCTTTAATTGGCTAATTAGTTTATATAAAAAATTAAGAGACAATTGTGAATATTACCGAATTAGGTTGGCACATTTTACTAGTGCATTCCATAGAAGCTAAAAAATTATAATATTAGTTAATAAAATATTATTTATATAATATTATGGAAATAAAATTATTTATTTAATCAAAGAACATTTCATAATGAGTTGTATTTAAAACAAAAGAATTTTAAATTTAATACTGATGAGGTAATTACTATATAACAAAGCATATAATTCTGATTTCATGATGATTTCTAATTATTATAAAATTTATTTATTTATAAATATTTCTCAGTAAAAATAACAATATCATAAAAAATTAAGTATTCAAATTTAAATAAGATCACAATGATTAGTAATTAACAAATTAATTCAATTTTAAACTTTAAAAAGTTATTTTTATCTGAATTACCTAAAAATCATATCTTAACCATTGCGTAAGATTAAATTTAACTAAGGTTTTCAGTTACTATTTTAAATAAGGATTTAACTATATTTTTTGGTAACTTGAAAATTATTAAAATAACTATTAAAATAATATAAATAAAAATGTATAGGAGAATATAAGAAGGTTATAGAAATATCCCAAAATGGGAAAAATATCCCAAAATAGGAAAAATATATAAATAAAAACAATTAGAAGATATAATATAAATATATAATATATAATATAATAGAAATGATCGAAAATGATTATGACGTTGACCGTATCATGGATAAAATTGTCAGTCTCTTACCTTCTCGACCTTCTGTTTCACGTCATAAACCATATCTTGGGTCAAACATGTTTAAAGAGAAATCGAATAAATTTGC
>JBBMKC010149827.1:0-15722 GCA_037834085.1 Bipalium vagum
TACAAAAGCCAAACGGAAAAAGAATTGAGAGGAATGTCGAGAAAATTTTAAAAATTTTAAGAACGGGGGTATGAGGAAGCTAATCAGACCTGGGGAATTTTTTAATTATTTTAAAATATTATAAAATTTAATAAAAAAAAGAATTTCCAGGTCTGAGAAAAATTTTTTAAATATTATTTGTTTTATCACTTAATAAAATCTATTCAAAAAATGTCTTCTAATTCTGAGTATAAGCCGATTGATATTAACAATTAACATTAAATATTTATAATCATCGTCCGTCTTCATTAAATACATTTCCTTAAAAGTTTTATCTAAGTAACTATTTGCGGTACTATTAAAATATTTTTTTAATTTTTATTTAATTAATTATTAATTGTAATAAAAGGTTTGTTTATATGTAATACTTTTTATTTAATATATATTTCTAATAGCAACTTCATAAACTAATTATCGTATATTATATTATGACTTTGAATTCGTTGGTTATCATTGATGAATGCATTCTGGTCACTTGTCGGTTTTTTACAACTAAGATAGAATGAGGTTCTTTTTTCGATTCGATTTGTTTAAATCATTTTTTTCAAATTTATATAAAATTAAAAATTTTTTATTCATTTTAACACTTTTTATACTTATAAAATAAAAGGCCAAAGCAATGTCTTAGAGATTAATCGAAAACCAAGTTTTTGCTAACTGTTTTTTTGATATTCGTGAATGCTCAGAACAGATTAGAAATCTGATTTAAAAACTCTTGGATCATCCATCATGATAACACACCAGCTCACACTTCATTGCTTGTGCGTATTTTTTCAGTATTTTTAGTAATATCATTGAACAAATTCCATATTTATACGATGTCGCGTCCTGTAATAATTTTTAAATTTAACATATTAAGTTAAATATAAATATTTAAATAAATTTACTTTACTCCAAAAAATTTCAACTAAAATAATTCCAAGGCCTTTTTTGTTAATTGAACTTCTGCTATTTTCAAAAGATTAGAATATAAATAGACGACCAATAGGAATGCACTTACTAACAGCCAATATTTAAAAAGAACCCAGAATGAAAACTTGTATTGGCTTTACATTTATTGCATATCTTATTTCAGCATTTTACATCTCAGTAATTTTTGATAAGAGCTGAGGTTACACCGCAACCCTTCAATATAAAATTGTATTATATAAATTCTTACTTATACTGTGAATTATAGTAAATTTTCAGCTTTATTTATGTAAATACTTTTAATAAAATTATTTTACATACTTTGAAAGTGGAAATTGTCAAAAATGGATAAAGGGCTAGAAATGGATTTGGAAAAAATTAAAATGAAAAGATTAAAGGATATTATTAAAAAAATTGAAAATAAAGATATGCAAAACAAAAAATATAAAAATCAGATAATTTGGTTATAAATGGGCATCGTATAGGACCTATATATACTATAGGTATAAGTACTTGGCCCTTTCAGGGATAATTAAGGTTTTGTGAAGGTCACCATTAGAAAAAAGAATAACGGAAACCTTTCAATCTTCGAAACTCTAAATGAGACGATGCTACAAGCCAAATAAGTAGGTCCATATCTTCCAGGAACGACCCTCTGTTAAACTATAGTAATCAAAACTGGAGAAGACAACATTTTTTATACTTATTTTTTTATTGTTTTTATTGTTATAAGGCAACTGGGTTAGAGGAATAGTCAAACATGCTAGTTATTAACATTGTATTTGTTGTGAATAGGGTTTAGATTTTTTGGGGGATTACGTTATTGTTTTGATGGTGATTTATTGCTGAAATTTATTAAAATCTTCTAGATTTAGATACTAATGAGGTAAGAATGAATTTTAAACAGATGAGGAATGAAAGATGATTTATCATTTAAGAGAACAGTTGGGAAAATATGAGAGCTATTAATTAGAACCCAAGCTGATCCGAAGTTTGAGAAGATTAAACAAAATGTTTTATTTTGGAGTTCTGGGAAAATCCTTGCCTAAAATATTTTCAGACACACCAGTGAGAATCTCTCGTAATATTAATATGTTTTTATATATATTTAATTTAGTTACTAAATATATATATATATAAATAATTCTATTAAAAAGTTACAATGTATTACAGGGAATAATTTTATTTATATTGCGATAATTTTAATGGAATTAGGATAAATTATTAATATAAGGGTATATTATAATTTATTTTGGAAATTCTTAAAATATAATTAAATACCATTATGTTATAATTGTCCTTGTTCTTCGTTTCCACTTTGTTCACGACGTAGTCACCGACTTCAAAATTCCTTTTTGTAATCCATTTCACTTCCGTCTTATCCACCTTCTCTCTCGACGGATACTATCTTTCTCGATCTATGCGCCTGCCAAAAACAATCTCCGCCTTGTTCCTTTCCATCGTCTTCTGCAATGTTGGGTTTAATCAAAACTCGACCTCTGACAAAAGTTCCTTCCAATGGAACTCAAAACCTTGCCCCATCTAAGGCGTCTAGTTTCTCATCCACATTTGGCATCGGAAATTCCTGTCTTTTTGTCACTGCCTTTAACTGCAAAAATAAAAATATATACGGATATCTTTGTTTTCCTTCTTTCAGATACAATTCAACGGCGTGTTCCAAGGCGAATTACATTTTTTAAATTATCACATATGTTCTAGGCGGTCTCTTGTATCTTCTCCACTAGGTTCATCGGCTGTCTAAAAGGCTTAAGATAACTTGGACCTCCTGTCGTCCGGATATGGTGTTTCACTAGATTGGTGCAGCCGATATCTCACTTGTTGGTCATGAAAACATCCTCGTTCACTTGTATTATCTGCCTCAGCCACATGTTGCTTGTCACTCCTGTTAGTTCTACTGCTTTCTTAAAACGCTCTCCACCATGACTTCATTGCCAAAGTTTCCTTGAATATCACATATATGAATCTTCTCTTTCCTTTCCTTCAGTTTTGATATACCAGGAATTTTCTTTAACTAATCTAAATCCAAATTCCTTCTGGATATTTATTCCACCGATTAAATCCAGTGTGACTTCCTCTACTACTGTAAAATTCAGCAGTTTTGAATCATTTGTTCACCGGAATTGAGCATTTTCCAACTATTTCCATTTGGATATTGTTTGCACACCTCAACCTGTCATTACTTCTCACTATTTCCACGACCTTAATCTTATTCAAAATTTTCATACTGCTCCACTGACCTCAGATTCCTTCAGTCATCAATCTCATCAAATCTTTAATTTCACTTCCTTTCCCCAGGCTTAGCATTCTGACTTGCCGTGCGACCTCGTCATCTTTAATACATTGTACCAATAATAGTGCCTAAAGGTTTTCAATGGTCAGATTATGTACCAGTGCTCTTTCTACCAATGCCTTTACTTTCCTAAAAAAAAACTTTAATAACCTCACTGTCCCATCTATACGTTATTAACTCTTCAAATTTCATTTCTACAACATCTGATAATTACTTTTAATTTCTGAGCTTTAAAGTCTGAGAGATTCATTTATGGCTCACCTTGGCCAAACAAAACGGTCAGATATGAGGATTAATTCAAATGACTCTCCTTGTTGGAAAGTTAATTAATGTCTCCACGGTTCAGCCAAGATTATTGCATAACAGAATTTTGCCTAAAAATAAATTTATATATTCTTAATTGTATTATTAATATTATTGTTACTATTAATTAATCTTATTTTATTACATTTTTATTATTATAGACCATTAGTGGCCGTGCCTTTTGGCGAACCCAACACTCTTATAAAACCTAATTAAACTATTCAAGTCTTTAAATCAATTTCTTTAATTTTTAAAATAGTGTCTTAGAGATTTCTTAGCATACACTGAATTTAAATATAATTAAAATTTATTTTAGTTGTAAATATTATTTTATATTAAATATTGGTAAATATTATATATTCTTATCCAAAATATTGTTTATTTCTTGTGAAAATTACAAGGATTGAGTATCAATCTATAAAGTATTAGAATATTAGTAAAGGCAAGTGAATATTTTTTTATTATCTTAAATAAATTATATGGTAAAATTTAATCAAATTATAATTGATAAATTCATATTTGCAATTTAAGTTTTTAGATTTAAAAAAAATTTTTATTAGTTATTAAAAATAAATAAAAGTAAAATTAAAAGATAAAAATATGAAAATTAATAAGAATCTATAGAAAATAATATTTGTTTTATTGTATTACTTTATGGAAAATATGAACTTATTCATATACAAAATAATGAAAAAAATGAAATCGACTATAAATCTGCTGTTTCTTATTTTACTAATAAGCGAAGGTTAGATTTTTATAAATGAAACTCAGAATTCCAGTTATTTATTTATTAATTAAGCTGTTTACTGTAATGAAGTATACGTTAAAGTTGGTGAGGTAATCAAGATGTGCTGTAGTTTAAAATTCGATAAAGGTTTAATGAATTAACTAAACTATTAAAAATAATAAACAATTTTTTCAGCAAACGGTTTGGTTATTGAAGCAAAATCAATTAGGTTGAAAATTCTATACAACGATAAAGTTAGCGAAGTGGAAATGATGGAATTCGTTCAGAAATATCCCCAATTCAGTGATATATCAGTGGACTTGATAGACACAAGCTTTTGTTTAACAAAACCAAATGCAATGTTTATCCATGATAATTTTAATATTCAGTGCAAAGAAATTAAGAATGGTGTCTCGACAACTTTGGATAAAGAGGAAATAACGTTACGAGTTTATGGTAACTTTAATGTTAACATAAAAGAAAATATAAAAATCTATTAATAATTTCAAGAGGAATTAAAGTTTCTAAATATAATGCCCCTCTCAATCAATGCTTCAAAAGGTTCGAATGCATCGCTTTCATGTGAGGCTTCAGGAGGACCGGATCTCAAGGTTTTATGGCGAAAAGAAGTGAGAGAACCTTATCTTAAAATAACGATTATCGATTTCACAAATTTTTAAAATTCTTATTGATTTTTTTCACTAATGTCGATTTTCTTTAAATCTATCCCGATTCTCTACCGCTCTCTCTCCCTCTATGTTACCCTCTCTTTTTCTTCCTTTCTCCGGTATTTTGATTTGATCGATGCGAAACCAAAATTTTCCTGACTCCCTCCCGCTCCCGCGTGTCGAAACGGCATTGACAAAAGAACGCACCAGGCAGAGACGGAAAGGAGAGAGAGAGAACGAGGGCTGCAATGGTCCGAGAAAGGTAGAGATTTGGCAGATGACTTGTTATTGGGACTGGCGCGCGCCGTGAACCGTACATGTCTGTGTGTCGGTGTGTGTTAGTGTGTGTGTGTCTACGGCCAGAAGAGCTCCCTGAGAATTCTGAATGTTTTTTTCGCTTCTGCATCCAGAAAAAAACAATTTTTGAGCGGTCGCTCAATGCGTTCTGCGATTTTAGGACGACGAACTCTATCGATTTAAGAGCACTGTCCTGCAGCGTTTGTGTGTGCCTGATTTTCGTTTTGTTCTCCAAAATTGGCACGGAGTTCGGAACTGACGGGGTGATAAGATATAATGATGAAAAAAATTTTGAAATTTTTTTCGTGTTTATTGAATTTTTCTGTGTTTCGCTTTTTATCGTCTTCGACCGTCAACGGACACTTTTTTGTGATTTTCCGCTTTATCAAATCACCACCATCACCGTTACCGTTATCGATCAGCTTCACTATCTGATCATTCCCTTACCGGAGGGAAATGCTGTAAGGATTGAGATTGTACTTTTCTTTCGCCTTTTGGAAAAAATGGAGACGCTGATTGGGAATTTTTCGGAAAATAGATATTTCGGTTCCGAATGGTTGGGGATTTATTTACCCCTTTCTGTCTGCTTTCGTCGTAGTTCCATATTTATTTTGTCTTTAATTTTAACGGAAATCAATATTAAAGTAACCGTTGATCTCTGTCTTTGTCGTGTAGAACTCTTCATGTCTCTATTTAACATCCCGGTAAACAATAATTTAATAGAACCACGACGAAGTTAGTTAAACGAAGCAGTGGTTTGCGTTCGTTCGTTCAGTAAAAGTTGTAAACTCGTTATTATTTATTGATTTCTTATTTACTAGCTGGATTCGTTTCCGTTTATCTTTTATTCTGGTTTCTTGTCGCTGTGAATGAGCGACCATTGTCAAGGAATGTCTGAAACAATTGTTAAACTTTAAAATGGATTTTTCGTGAACGCATCAGTGGAATTACAAAGGTTCTTAGAGAAGAACATCATAAGTTAAAGTAATGGGGATTAGACTTAATTTTCTAGTCAATATCTATAGGGAATCAAACGGTAAAAAGGGTTGTCAAAAGAGGAAAGTAGAAAGTAGAAAAAAGGAAAAGAGAACTTACAGGAAGAAAGACGGGTAAGAAGAGAATGAAAAATTGAGGAAAGGTGAAGAGAGAAACAAAAAGAAAGAAAAGAAAAGATAGAACAAGAGAAAGGTTAATAAATGAGAAAAGAACATAGAGTAAAGATGATAAAGAGATATATGAATAAAGAAAGAGGAAAAAAGAGGGAAAGAAAAGAAGACAGAGAAAATGAAAAGTAAAAGAATTACAGATAGAATGAAAAAAGAAAATAAAAATGAAAACTGAGACTGAAACTGTGCATTCAATTGATGACAGAAATTTGGTGCAAAAAAGGTTATTTCTAAACTTTTAACATTTACAAATGTATAGTGAGAGCAGAAAACCTTCAATCTTCGGCCTTAAGATGATAATGATCAATAAGAAATGTCTGTTAAAAGGGACAAATAATTGAAGTAAATAATTAGATTTATGGCTACAATGATTAATGGTATTAGAAAATTAGTCAATTTAATTTTTATTGATTTCTAAGAATTTGAATTTATTTAAAAACTTGAATTTGTATTAATCAATACCAATTCTGGAAATCATTTTTTAAAGATAATTATTAAATCTGAGAGCATAAACTTGTCTTTATGAGGTCAGAATTTGTTTTACTTTTATATGAGCCATTACCGAATGTTATATGCTTTAGAGGAAAGCCTCTCTTTCCATTTCAACTGTGTGGAAGACGTGGTTTTCTAAAGACAATAAATAATAAGAGAAAAATTCCGATAGGGTTTTAAGTTTAAAATGCTAAAGAACTTAAACAACAAGAAAATATTGAAAGATGAGGTGAGAAGATAAGAGTGCGGGAAACATTTTAAAGTCATGGAAATAGGTAGAACGGCCACAAATATTAATTCAATTTTTGTTGCCACATTGATCGTGCCATAAAATTATTAAAATGAGAGCCACACAATGGGCGCAGCTCCTGAATAATTTATTGAACAAGCCCCGAAAAGTTTTGCTTTTGTTCTCAGCGACAGAAAGTAATTAAGCGATCTGCGGACAGATAGGTCTAAAAAGATAGATAAAATAATAAGAATGTCAACCACACAACAAAATGTCCACTCTCGTACCCTCCCGGTGTTGCATTTATGTGTCTTTTAATGCTTTTCAATTACCGTGTTAGAGTTGATAATTCTCACCAGAGCCCATTATTATTGTGGGAAGAAAGAAAAATCAATTCTTTCCTCCTCATTCCTCATCCTTCATCGTCATCGTCCTCCTCATCAACGGCAGCAGCGACGATTACAACAGAAAAATAATCATCGGCGACGTCGTCATCAGAACACATTACAACAACAATAATTAAGAAATCTGAGAGAAAAAGACTCGGATATATATATTTTTCCCATCTCATTTCTTAAAACAACAATATATTACACAAGTATATTACAAAATTACAAAATTGTCACAAAATAATCTGAAGAAATCGAATTGTTTCGTTTTCGTCTGTGTGAGAGAGAAAATGAGGATGACAGGTGTAAGGGGTTGTGGATTTCATTCATTCTGTGAAACATCATTCGTTTTCTCCCTGTTTGTGATGGAACATAAAAATCAATGAAGTTTGAAATGAGGATATTTCTGTTTCCTTTTTTCTTCATTAATCCATTCTATTTTTATAAAATTATGCTCTACTCTCTTTTTTTCTGATTTTTAAAACATTGAAAATCCTTCATCATTTATTTTCATCCAAAAGTAAAGAAAATGAAACATTTTGTAGCCTGGCCTGCTGTCCTTTTTGTGATATGCGTGTGTGGTTTTCTCAATCTTCTTGTGTTGAAAGCAGAATCCATTTGCTCTTGCTTTTTCCTTTGCAATTTCCCGTGGTCTGTTTTCATCAGTCAATATGCTTTTCTCTCCGTGCTCAATAGAGAAGACGATCCGAGACTCATTTAGGTGGGTTGGAACTGATATCAATGTCTGATAAAAGCTTATCCAACAGGAAAAACAACTTGAAATAAAATTCTGATTTTCTGTTCGAAATTAATTTATTTTTAGTGATTTTCAAATGAATGGAATGGTATTAAACTTAATATTATAGAAAAATCAATATATTTTGTGTTAAAAGGTCTTTCGTGTTTTATAATTGCACACTGAAATTACATAGAAAAATTAGAATAAAAAATTAAATAAAAATATATTTATTTAAACCAACAGCTGCACTTTTTATGTCGATAATATTTTTCCATTCTTTAGTAATTATTCCATCACTGAAAAATTTTGCGGATTTTTATCAAAACATTGTACAAATATTCTTTGCATTTCTGCAAAGAGCTGAATTTTACTCCTTTTAAATTAAATTCTAGATTAAATTTTCAGAATCTAAAATGATTAGACCAACACTGTGCTGCTCTCACCAAGGGTGCATCATCTCCAGGACGTTCACAAAGTTTTATGTAGCCTTTGTGACATTATTGTCATTAGTACTTAAGAAATGTATAAATCTAAAACAATTCTCAGAGAATATTTTTAAACAAATCTTTTCCATATTATAACATAAAAAATTATTATTTAATTAAATGTAATATTCAATTTCAATTTTTTTGTAAATTATGAAAAATCATGTACCCCAGCATTATCCACAGGAGATAATTCATTATTTTCTCAAACTTCGAAGCGGAATTTTCGTGGCTTCTTAATTAAATTATTATTCTGCAAAATGATACACTGCCAACTTAAAAACAAATGCATCGCGTTTCTAAACTATTTTTTATTAATAATAAATTGCATTTATTATTTTTCCTCAATTTATCATTATTATTATTTTTAATATCGTCGAAATTGTTTCACTCTTTCTCATAATCTCCAATTTGATGGCAGTTGTCAATCATTTTCTGACAACTTCAACCGTATTAATTCAACCATAGATGAACGGGAACAATTTCTAAATCGCTCATTTCCATCAATATCACCTTGTTTTTCTAATGTCAGTTTTGTGGGTTCAATAGTGTCCTCTTTTAGACAATTCCACCAAATTATCGTGCAAATATTTCTCCTTTTCTTTCGTAATTAAATTATCATCTTTGTTATTATAATTTAATTATACTATTTTATTCATTTTATTTAAATTTTTTCATTAATTTATTATTTTATAATTTATTTTTTATTATTTTTATGTTAAAATTTTATTTATATCTAACTTTAATTTTAAAATCTTTATTGTATAGATAAAAATTTAACCGATCTTTAATTATTTAAATCACTTTTTTATTTAATTACTGCCATAGAAATTGGAATATTAAAACAAATTTTAACCATCACATAACATTTTTTTACAAGAAAATATTTATTCAAAATAAAATTTTAAAATCATTTGCTTTCGCAAATCGTCGTAGCTTTTCTCGAGCATTTAGAATATTTTTATAAGTGTCGTATATTCGTATTGTTAATTTATAACTATTATGATTAATTAAACAAATAATTCTTTTTTATTTATTTTTATTTATTGATAAAAATTTAACCGATCTTTAATTATTTAAATTAATTTTTTATTTAATTACTGCCATAGAAATAGGAATATTAAAACAAATTTTAACCATCACATTATAACAATTCTATACCGTTCATAAATATTTTACCATATCTAAATTATAATACCGTATTTAAAATAAAATACTTTAAATCATTTTTTAATTATTTTAATTTAAAATTTAATTCTATTATTATTTTATTTTTTTCATTTATTAAACCCTCCTCTCCTCATTGGACAATGATTTTAAAATTAAAAATTCCAAACTTAACTTTATTACTGAAAAATTATATATATTGATCGTTTATCCTTGCCTGTCATAAACGACTGAACCGGTATGTTCACTAATATTACCAAAGTAAACAACAATTCAGGAAATCTGTTATCCATTTGATCTCTTTAAATAAACATGGAATAAAATTGATTAAAATTGAACGACCCGGTCCACATGGATTGGGTAAAATTGAGAAACTTTTTATCAGTATAAAATGTCATTTGTAATAAATTGTGAGATGAGATGATCTTTCTGAGACGAAAACATTTTCAGGACGAAGGCAAAGTAGCCGAGGGCGAATCTTCTGCCAAACTCGAACTTTTCAATGTCACTCCCGAAATGAACCAGGTCAAATATACGTGCGAGGCGTCCAAAAGCATTCCAAAAAACGGACCCATCATAAATCATACCGTGGTCCTCAACGTGCTATGTAATTTGCTATGCCTTCTTTTGTGAATTTTGGAAATTTTCTGTTTTTTTCAATTGTTTCAGTTCCACCACAACTCTATGTTGATATATCAGCGATCCACACCGACCTCGGCATCACAGAAATTGTCAATGTGAGTTTTTCTTTTTTCTTTTTCTTTGTATGAATATTTTCATTTTTTTATTTTTATGTAATATTTTTAAAAAACTAACGGAAAAATTCTTAAATTTAAATGTGATTTTTTCTCTTCGATCGATAAATAATAATAATAATATTATTATTATAAACAAATTGAATAGAATTAATTTATTAAAATTGACAAAACAATTACCGTTAGGTCTAACCAATAATAATTATAATCAATATTAATAGAAATCAGATATTAATTAAATTTATAATGAAAGATAAAATTAAAATGAAAGTAATATCAATATTCGATAGTTATAATTGTACAATGAAATAATCGGAAATAATAATAGATGATAAATACTATTTGATGACTCTGAGACCCCCTCCCAACCCTTCCACCAAGTCTGGTCAATCAAAAGAAAACGAACAAAACTAACCATGAGAAGAATCAACGACACCAAGACCTGATCATATTCTCACTGATAATAATTAAAATACACTTGAAAATTGATCCGATCATTGATCCAAAAATATCAGTGAATATTTTTAGCGCATATTTGCCACAAAAAACTTTGATCATAAATAAAATTCAATTTAATTTGGATTGGGTTTAATTTTTATTTTTTAATGATTAATTAAATTACACATCGTTTTATTATTTGAAATATTAGTTTTAAGGGAAAATAGGAAAAACGTATTTTTATTCACTCCCCAATAATAATTACAACTCGACAGTCTTAAAAAACAAAGTTAATTAAATATAATTTACTTTTTCACTATGTCTTCATTTTCAGTCACCTTTTTGAAATCATTAAACGTTTTATTTAAATGATTTCATCTATTCAATTTACTTTCACTTTATACTGTTATTTATACACTCAGTCTCATCAAAGTAACTTCTCATGATTATTAATTATTATTAATAAAAATCTTATTTCAAATTATTTTTATTATAATTATTGTTATCATTATTATTATTTTACAGATGTCAACCATAATTTTATTTGGTTCCAATTTTTATTAATAAATATAATTTATAGAAATCTATAAATTATATTTATTAAAGCCAACACTTGCAATGGTTAGGGTCAATTATTTAATATTAATAATAAATATTAATAATAAAATAATAATAATAATAATAATAATAATAATAATAATAATAATAATAATAATAATAATAATAATAATATAATGATAATAATGAAAAATAATAATAATGCAACTGGTATAAGAGGTGAAAACAAGTTGAAAATAGTGATTTAATATTGGAAAAACTTCTCATTTTTGTATAAAATTTGTAATGTAAATAAAGATAAAGTTGATATATTTTGTAACGTGAAAACTTTTCACCCAATTTCAATACAATTTCGATACAAAAACAAAAATATTTTATTAAGTTTCAAGTGAAAAATATTTTTAGTGCCACAACGATCCGATTATCACACTTATTCCAATTTCACGACGCGGCACCATTTTTAGAAAAATTCAATTAATAATAATGAAATAATATCCACAAAATCAATTTCACATCAAAATAAATAACACTGATTCAAACACTTACATTTTATTATTTTTATTTTGTATTATTACTATTATTAATCAATAATATTAATTTTATAACGAAGATAATTATAATAATAATTATTATAATAATATTCGATTAATAATAGTTCATGGGAAAATGTTTATGTGTTCTTTCCATACATGTACAAGAATGGTTACCAAGGAAAATATCAACAATAAATAAAAACAAATAATGCTTACGTTGCGATATCGGATGTGGCAGCAAAATAAATGTAATGAAAATTAAATTATTGATTGTAATAATAATACTGAGATATTAAATAATAATAATTATTATTATTATTATAAGTTTCTTAGTTTTCTTTGCATTATACCGAAAAGTATCGCCTACATCCTTTATTCATTGGATTAACCATGTCCCGTATATGTTTCAAATAAATGCTCGCTTTCACATTAAGGTTCTTTTGTGAGAACAGCTTATTATTAATATTTGAAGGTAATACCCAAAATTTTAAAATTTCACCGAGAACTTCTTCACCAGAGTAGGCTGAGAACATTTCTCTAATCAACAAAATATTCTTTTCTCTTATAAAAAGATTCTCTTATATGCTTCGTCAATGCAAGTGACGGTCTTTCATTTAAAAGCGCCTTTTCTTTTAATAGTCTAATTGAAAATGGTGCACAATTCCATCTTTTATTGACTGTGAGACTTAAACAATTTGCTAAAGTCTTCATTTGTCGATCCAGGAAATTATCATTTCTTCTTTCTTTGCTTTCTCGAGTCATTGCCGACGGAAGTTAATAATGAGTGTTAGTTTTAAAAAGTTCTGTGACATCTCTTAAGAGAAAAAAGTTTCTTAAAATTCCAATGAAAGAAAAACAATTGGGAAGGGAGGGAAGACCATATTTATGCTTAGGAAAATAATCAATGATTTTCAGATTACTGTCAAAGGGAATCCTCGACCAAATTTGGATTGTGCTTTGTTGGACATCAAAGTAGAAAGAAATATGGCCATCTCCAATCCGAGTCCTTTCACCTTTCTTTTCCAAATGGAGATTCAGAACGTCACTCAAAAGGACATTGGCGATTATAACTGCGTAGCTAAAAACTCAGAAGGCTCCGTCAGTAAAACAATTTCGATCAGCTGTAAGATATACCTTTTTTAATAAGAGTATAATATAATAATAATAATATGCTTTTTTTAACAACACATCAATGAAATAAAAAAATAATTATTCCCAAGATAATAGTTTGATATTTTCATCACTGTGACCTAAAATTTTGAATATATATCGAATATCAATCAATATAATTTGATGTTTGAAGAAAAACTGGGGTTCTTTTCTTCAGACTGATCTTTCTTTAATTTCAAATCCGAAACCAGGCCAGGCCTGGTCTTATAGGTAATGAACGATTCAGATTTTGTAAACTGATCTTGCAAGGTTGTGCTAGACAGTAGAACAACCCTTGGGCGGAAGTGAGAACATTGACTGAAGTGCATTCAATTAGAGTCAACTGGTAAAAATGATTTCAAGAGAAGGCCAAGCGCTTGAATTAGACATAAATGTGGGTAAATAAAACGAAAAAATCAATTGAGAGCCTTCCCAAAGCCTATTGTTCAACAGTCAAAAAAACCAAACAATGTTTTTCCAATTATAAAAAGTGTTTGGACATTAAAAATAATCAATTAATCGATAACGATTTCATGCGGAGGTCGTCAACAGGCCTCATCAAAATCGATGGAGTTCATTTCATTGATTTTTTGAATAAATATATTTGTAATATTTAAACAAAATATTTTAAAGTATCACCACAATATTTCATTAGACATATTTATAATGATCTTTATATTATAAGTATTACTTTTTAATATCGAAATAATTATTATTTTATATTTATTTATACATAAATTTTACTAATAGATTAATTGAATAAATAATTAAAAATTGTGAATATTTATTTTATGTTATTCTTACGGCAAAAATAAAGGAATTAATTTGCCAATGACCTTTGCAAAGGATTTTATTCAATTAAAAAATTAAAGTTGTTTAATGATAATTAATTAATGAAAAAGTAATTATTTTTTATTTAAACATTTAATTAAAAAGTAATATAAGGAAAATTTAAATCATTTTCGAACGAATTTTTTGTATAATTTGAAAGAAACAAAACAAGGCGAAATTCGATTGGTCTATTTTCACTGATAATTTTTTATTTCTTTGTCACTATAATAAACTTTAAATAAATGAATAATATTGAGACTAATAATAAATTCTGATGCTAAAAAGTACTGTGAAAAACAATAAAATTCTGTTGCGGCTGTCAGCCTCGTCGACTATTTTCCCGGGAACATTTTCATGAGATTTTTCTGCTTATTTATATTTATGTACTTTTGCTCTTTGGGGATTTATCGATCAACTTTTCCCAAGCTCAGGCCTCGAATACCATGTCAATGGTGATATGCGTTCATAGGCTTCATAAAAATATCAATTTTTCATTGTTATCAATTTACAATGGTCTTGAGGGAGGGAGGTACCAATGCTGCGTTAGAAGTGTGAATCGATCTGAAGAGGTCTTTGACTCAAGTCAACTGGTACTTCCATGAAGCGAAATGATTACAATTATTAGTGGGAAAAGGAGGCCAAGGCAAATCGAGCTGTGAAAAGGACTTTTAGTATCTAATAAAAATATTTATTGATCGGAAACAAATAATAAATATTAAGACTTTCATTTTGACCATGGTTGGAATTGATAAAATGAAAGAAGGGGATTTTGAAGATCGTTATAAAAATTAAAATGGGTCAGTTTTCTCACTCAAAATCTTTTTCAGTAATTAAAAAAATAAATCAATCAGAGAAAATTATTTTTTGTCGATAAAAGTGTCAAAAACTGTTTTCCCTAACTTCTAAAAAATAAGTTGGGGTTATGGACGGTCATAAATCGTAGGTGTTGGCTACGCACTCATTTGGACGGGGACGCTGAAGACTTTGAGGACCGTTTTGTTTGGTTGAATATTTTAATAAAGCGTTTATTGATTCGGCCTCTGTAGTGATGAAAATCGCTGAGCGTGAGGCAGAGAGGGCCTTGTATTTTCCGCGAAATAATCAATTCTATCAAATTCAAACAAGCTCGGGAAACGGGGCGAGAGGAAAACGTATCATTATTAATTAGATTAAAAAATTAAGGTCAGATAAAGTGAAATGTCAGTTTTAACTTTCAGTTTCATTTCCCGACTTGCGGAATTCTCTGGCAAATCTGGGGGATCATGCAGCGAAGACTGTCTTCAATTAATCAATGTTTTAGAAATGTTCATTTTCAATGAATAATCAATATATTGAAAAATCAATAAATAATTCAATGTGTAATTTATAATTATAAATGATAATTAAAATAAAATAATAATAGCATTAATGATAAAATAAGCACATGATAACGGTAAATATTAACAATTTTCAGACTAATTTTTATAATAATGATAATAATAATAATAATAATAATAATAATAATAATAATAATAATAATAATAATAATAATAATAAT
>JBBMKC010149933.1:0-15722 GCA_037834085.1 Bipalium vagum
CCTTTTGATCTTGTCATTGAAAAATAGCTATGAAATAATGATTTAAATATTATTGATATATTTTTAAATTAATTTACTTTATAAGTAAATAGATTTGAAAAATTTTAACAATAAAATATAGTTTAGAAATGTTTTAATTTATTAACAATTATTTAGAATTTTAGGGTGCTTTTTACTTTTTTCCATGAGTATAAATTGTCACATAAATGTGAGAAAGGAATAGATGTAATTTTCTTCGCCGAATATCAAAAATATATAATCGACATATCTTTTATAAACCAGTAATTTGTTTCCTTGATATTTCTCAATTTAATTTTCTAAGTATGCCATAAAAATTGATGATAAAGTTGGTCCTAATGGTGACATAATGGCTACTCCATTTGTCTGCTTATACCACTCATTATTAAACATGAATTATTAAATTCTAGAAACTCTCGTTGTGCTTTATCATAGATAATTTGTTTCTCCACATTTATTCTACAGATCTATGAGCAGATCAAATGTTTCTGAAATCGGGACATTGGTATAATGGCTGCACACATCAATTGATAGAACATATTCATTACCTGGTTTTATTTTATAGTTATTTATGAATCGCTGGAATTCAAATGTGTGTTTTACTTCATATTGGGTGTTCTTCAATGGTTTTATTAATTCATCCAACAGTCTTGCGGTTTTATATTGAGCACAATTTTTCATCGAAAGTACCGGTATTAACGGCTGACTTTCTTTATGAATCTTCGGTAATCCGTATAATTTTGCCGGTTGTGCTTCTTGACTAATTAAATGCTTTATTATCTTTTGTATTATTGTTTTTTTGCCAATTTTTTTTCCAGTTTATTGATTATTTGCTCATCTTAAATTAGAATTGGTATGCTAATAATTCTTTTTACATTACTGGAGTTTAGTCTTCTTCTTTGCTCTTTGCAAAGATTTGGGATTTGCATAGGTCGACGCTGAAAATAATTTCATAAATTAAGCAAATTTTTTCCTCCAGCGTATTCAACCATTTAATGATGCAGTTCTGTTCCTCTTTGTTTTTAGAGACTTCCGTAATTTCAAGTAATATATTAGTTAAGAAACAGTCACCGACTTCATGCAAAACACGTAGATTGTGTTCGCAGAATTCCAACCGATGTTTACACATATCGTGTGTTAAGAAGTATAGAACAAATCTGAAACACATCTTTCTAATGCCATTCAGCATGTTGTGTACTGATCGATAATATATATTCAGTCGCTTAGATAAAGAAGAGTTTTTATAACTCTTCTTTCATCATGAATATTTTTTTTCAATTTTTTTTTCATGCGATTCGTCTATTTCTGCTGGTCTTCCAGTGCTTTTTTTTTCTCAATCGAGACTCGACTACCTTTGAATTCTCTTATCCATTAATAAATGGCGATAAGTGATGGAGCATTTTTCCTGTACACCAAATGAAGTTCTTCTGTTATTTGTGCTGCGTTTTTTGTCGTAAAACTAAGAAGTGAATAACGGTTCGAAAAAAATATGTTTGCGAGTGCATTTAATAATTGCAGCACTTACAAAAAACAAGAATTACATTATTTTCTGTCCCAAGATTTCAAAATATTTACACAATGAAGCTATCATATTTTGTCTTAATGCAAATGTAACAAAATAATTGAAAATTTCTTAATATAACCAACTATATTAAGAAAAAAATAAAAATACCAAGAAAAAACTGGCATAAATTAATTGCCGCATTTTCCAAAAAATCGATTTTTATTCACAAACAATGTATCAATACGATTCTAATATTTTATTGAGCTGCCGTTAGGATAAATATTTTTATAAATTCTATTTGACATTGAAGTTACCAAATTTTCCATGTTTTCAGGGATCCATGTCTTTCCAACCACCAGTAACTACCGATCGCAGCTCATCAATAGAATTGAATTGTTTTCCACCAGTATATACCTTCCGAACCAACACTCCCCTAAGTTTTTTATGAGATTCAGATCCGGTGAGTACGGCGGCCAGTCCATAACTTCAATATTTTTGCCTCTTAGCCATTCCATAGTTGAACGGGATACATGGCACCTACAATTATCTTGCTGAAAGTAAGGGCTGAATTCGCCAAAATCTTTTATAAAAGGTAGTAGATTGTCTTTCAGGAGTCTCTTGATAACACGGATGATAGTCTCCTTGATTACGTTTAAGTTAAGTTCATGTGTAATTGTCGAGTTTGAAATCGATTTATTGCTGGCTTTGCAAATGATCAATCATTTCGTTTTTTGTCAAAACCTTTGTGTTTGGGCTAGGCTTACGATTTTTGCAATCTCCATTTTTCAAATAATATCTTATGGAGCTTTCATTTCTGTTTAACCTATTTCCGATCCATCTGTTTGATTTTCCGGCTTCCTGGTAGGCCTCAATCATCCCTTTCTCAATGCTCGACATTTTGCTTAAATTTAGCATGGTAAGAATTTACTAAACAGTTTAAATTATTATTTTTATAATTATTAATTCTCACTTATTTTATATTGTAAACATTTTAAGTATAAAATTAAAATTGATAAAGAAAATCCAAATTCAATTTAGTGCGGCAATTAATTATGGTCAACAAAAATTTTGAATTATATAAACAAATAAATTTAGTTAAATTACAACTTAATTTAAATAATACAATGGTGTTCAAAGGAGTTCTTATATCTTGTACTTTCATCAATTTTATGAAAATTTAATTACAGTTTATATTTTATTATTTATTAATATTTTACAAGCATCGGCAATTAATATATGGAGCACTGTATGTTAATCCGTGTCTTTTTTGGCGTCACTGGTTGTGAGGGTGGAAGTTTCTAGTTCTAAAGTGTTCCTCAGTTTCGGTTCTACTCGGACAGATTATTGGCTGAGCGGCTTCGACTATCTTGTCATATGCCTTTTTGGATTTGATTTAAAGCTATCTCTGTTTGAAAAATTTGGATAATATTATTTTTTTATGATTGAATTTTAGGTTATAATTTTTGGATGTTTTTCTCCATTAACATAACCACAATCACATGGGTTCGTCAGCAGTGAGCGGGTCTTTTCTTCAGTCATACATAAATTTATATATCTTGAAAAATCAAGTATGTTATTGACTTTGTTTTGATGAAAGTCAATCTGCTCCCTGTGCTTTTTTCGAGAAGTAGATCCATCAAAATTGTTTTCTTGTTTAAATTATCGACAATTAAGAGGATCCATTGGTTACCATGATAGTGGATCGGTCATAATATTATTTCCTAGTCATCAAGATTGTGGAATGGGAAAATATAATTGAAGGCCGATGAATTCTCATTCTGCATTGCTATTCATGCTTCTGGTAATATTTGTATTAATGAAGTACTCAATATCAAAGTTCGATAGTCTTTGCAAACCGCATATGTCTTGACTTGAAAAATTTAAATTTGCTGTACAGTTTTCAACGATGAACACTTTTGTGATTTGGCGATTACGAGTGGTGATTGAAAAAATGAATAATATAATTCTTTTTTTTTTCAAAAATATTGATTTTTCGTACGGTAACTTACTCTCCAGCAGAAGTCATATATGGAACGGCATCGAATAATAAAATAAAGAAATTTTGTCCTTTTTTGTGACAAAGGTTTCAGTAGGCTGTACTTCACTCAATGAAGTACATATTGTTGGTCCACACTAATTTCGAAAATGTGACAGTTCAGTACATAATTGCTTTGTGGATTGGATATATTAAATTTTTGACATACTTTGTGTTTGCAAGTATCAGTTTCGTCAATAACTAAGAAAACTTTTTTATCATGGATAATATTTCCAATTCTCATTCTTTCTTCATCAGCAATATTTGCAACTTGAAGATGTAGATTGGACCCAGATGAAAACGATCGTTCAATGTTAGTGAACCAAATTGTAAGTTTCTCATTGTTAACTGTTCGAAGAAGAATATTCTCTGAGCAACATGAAATTTGAAATCACTTTGTTTCATAAAATCTTTGACAGAAATGTTTGCTTGCTGTTTAACGTTACATCTTTCAAGCATTTCAAATGTTTCATTGGTTGATGAAGCTTGACGACGAATGATCGACGCTCACTATTGACAGAAATAATATGCAATACAAATCCATTTTTAAGAATTTTTCATTTGAAAAAAAATCTTTTTTTAAACAATTATAAAACGTTACAAAAAAGTGCAATTAAAAATCAAGTTTGGAAAACTTGCCCTACAATTCCAAAACAATTTTTTCCTCAATGATTTCCCATCAAGATTTAATAATATTTGCTTTTCGCTCCTTTAATGCATATGGTATCCGTTTTTCTTCTTTTTAAATCTTCCCCATTGGTCTTCGTGCACAGACCAGAAAACTGTTGTCGAGTTTGTGAATGGTCTTCACCGAAAAATGATTTGGAATCTCTACTTTCGAATTATTTTCATTGATCTGAATGTTCAATGTCTTGCAAATCGTTCACGTAGTTTTCGAGATAGACCTTTGTCACCATAGGTTTCCACAATAATACGGGAAATTCTAAGCTGTTCTTCCTTTTAAAGGAACAGAAAAATTAAAATATACCGCAAATGACATTTACTTGATTGACATGAAGACACCTTTATTGACCAAACTATAGAGTACACCAACTTTTATGACGTGAAACATATTTTGAATTAAGCGCGCGAAAAATGTTAAAAATTAATTTAAATGAAAATAATATTAAATTTTTATTAAAAATTATTTATATTTTGTAAAATTTTTGATTTTCTTCATTTTTTTCGGAGACACAAGTCGAGCATTCAGAGTAATTAAAACAAATGACAAAACATTTAAATTTCGGTAATGATAAGCCGATTTAATGGTTCAGACTACAGCGGGGCTTCAATCAACGAAACCCAATTTTGTGGCTTTGAATGTCTGCAAAGTTAAAAGCTTCTGGCCCGGATCAGAAATTCTCAACTGAGAACAGAAAATTCTTTGGCTTTATGAAAAATATTTTTTCAATAAAAACTCTTAATAAAATTTTTTTCATTTTAGTGGGACATTTTTCTCAGTTCCAGTTTTATTTTTCTCAGACGCTTCAATACAAGGAGCGAAATACGGTTAGGCCCATCATTATTAAGTGGATTGAAAAAAAAAACAGAAAAGAGTTTGATATGAAAATTTCATCGAGGGTTGTACAAAATTTTTAAATCAATTCATAAATGCTTTGCGTTATTGATTTAACAAGGGTCTCTAATATTTTTCGTTGAATTTGTTTCCATGATGCTTTGACTTCAAAAGCGATTTGAAAATGTCTTTCAGAAATGTAGACCTGTCTGACCAATCAAAGTTTTCCAATCAAAATCATTCCTTCCTATGTTTAGCAGTGCACAGAAGGATTAACTTGTTGGAAAACAAAATTTTGTCGCATAAGGCAGTTAACATGGTCTGACAAAAATATACCAAATAAATCCTTGTAGTTCTTGTATGTTAGAGGTAATAATCCGCCTCTCACCATCACCGTTTCCCCGTCGAAGTCTCTACTGAAACACATGTCACACTAAAAAGATCATAGCGATATTTTTGAGAATCACCTGGTCCATCCATATTGAACTTTTCTTATCGGTGAACATTAATTAAAGGTGGTATAAGAATGAGTTCTGTTAAAGATCTTCTGTTCATCAAAAAAAAGTAATCCTTTTTGTGAAGGTTTTTTAACAAATAAAAAAAATTAAAACCAAAATAGACAATTAACGGAGAATAATTTTAATTTTTCTTTTGTCAAGTCTTTAAGTTGAGGGTCCTTATTATTTTGTTTTAAAAGATAAATTGAAATTCTTTATTCAAATGAATTCAAAGGGTTTTTTATTTTTATTTCGAAAAATAAATTTATATTTAAACTTTAATCTCCTGAAAAATCTTTTTTTTATTTTTATAAGTTTAATAATAATATAAAATTTTATTTCATTTGAATAATCATAATTAACATTGATAATACGGATAAAACCAATAAATATTTGAATTTTAATTAAATCAATAATTAAATAATCACATTTCAAAATTGGATAAAAATTTTAAGAAATCAATTTTTAAATTTGATAATTTGTTTTAATATTCATGTTTTATGGCAGAAATATTGAAAAATGTTAATTTTAATATAATTAATAATTTAATTATGATAAATAAACCAATGACATTTGCAACAAATAATATTAATTAAAGAAAATTATTTCTTTTTCTCATAATAATAATAATAATAATAATAAATCCCAAACTAAATCTGCAAATTAAAGGGATAAGTGTCCCCGAATGATGAGCAGACTACGTCCATTGACAAGATATGGACTCAGTGATATAGTTCGATGTACTGTATTGTTTCCCCCGGGGTTCGTTAATGTATACTACGACAATACGTCCTAATCCCATTACTTTAATTACGAGCAGAAACATATCCCACCGGAATTGATCATGATTCCTTCGTGAGCATTACGGAATGTTAAAGGGAAACTGTCAGCATCCTTTAAAGAGTTTTGAAGGACTTCATCGATTTTAATTTCTTTTTGTAAGGTCTTCGCTACAAGGTTTTTATTTTAAGATCAAAACAATAAAGATTAAAACAAAATAAAAAAATTAATGATAATATTATCTAAATTGTTGATTAATTTTTATAATTAATTATTATTTATGTAAATTAATTTTTTACCTTACTTAAACAATTCATAAGATTAATTTTATTTTATTTTATTAAAAAAAAAGATTTTTCTATTAATATTTTAAAATTTATTTCCATTATATAAGAAACCTTAAAATGCATTTATAATAAAATGAAAAAATAAAAATTTTGTTTATTGAGAGGAATATTGAAAATTAGTCAGGCGATGTAGATCAGCGGTCAGAGCAGTCCATGCGCGTGCAATGGGTCCTGGACTCGATACCCAGTATCTCCGAATAATTTTCAACTATAATTATTATTTTTAATTAAAACAAAACCATTTTTTCTTTCTCGTTTAAAGAATAAATCATTTATTATTATATTATTTAATGTTAAATATAAAAAAATGAATTTTTAAAGCTCAATTAATTAACAATTATTTTTATAGTATAAATAATTAACAAAAAAATATAATTTTACTAAAATTAATTTCTTTATTAATATTTTTACATTTTTATTAAAATATTATTAAAACACAGAACATATTTTAAATAAAAATGATATTTTTATTTTTTATTATCAATAAAGAAATTTTAATTTTAAACAATTGTTTTTTATTTCAAATATATGTCATTTATTATTTAAAATATGAAATAAATTATTTCTAATCCTAATTATTTAATTATTAATTTTCTATTAATTTCTTATAAATTAGTATTGTACAAAAATATTTTTCAATTAAAAAAATTTTTTTCTTTTTTTTCCTTTTTTAAAATTTTTTAAAATGTTTTTTTATTAAACATGAAAAATTATTTTAAATTATCAATTAATTTAATTTTAATTACAAAACCATTTTAATCTTTCATTTAAACAATTATTTAGAATTATTTATCATATATGAAATAAATGAATTTTAAATCCTAATTAATTGATAAATAGTTTCATAATTAAAAAAAACAAAAATTATTTTTAACATTAATTTTTCAATAATATTTTTCTAATATTATTTTTTAATGTTTATTTTAAATAATTGATAAACATAAAATATAATTTTAAAAATTTTAATTATCCTTAAAAAATAAATTAATGTCATTTATTAAATATTAAATAAAAAAATTTAGGCTTATTTAATTAATATTTTTTAAAAAACTTCTTGGAAATAATTTAAAATAAAATAATAAAGAATAATTTATTTTGTATTAATTTTTATTATCATTAATCTTTTTTTTCATTTAACAAAGCCGTTTCTTTTTCTCTTTTAAGCAATTAAATAATATATTATTTAATAAATGCTAAATATGAAATAAATGAATTTTTAATCTTAATTAATTGATAAATAAATTTTAAATTTTATAAAAAATAAAAGTTATTTTTAAAAAAAATTTATAAAAGTATTTTTTAAATGCTTTTATTTTGAATTTTTAGTAAATATTAAAAATAATTTTAAAAAAAATAATAGAATATAATTTATTTTTATATATTTTTATTATGAATAACGAAATTTTAAAATTAATAAAAATTACTTTCTTTCCCATAAAAAATATTTATTATTATTGTTAGTTAAAATTAATCGGAGATACCGGGATTCGAACCTGGGACCTTCACATGCGCATGCACCGCTCTGATCGCTGAACTACATCCCCGAAAATAATTTTTAATTTATCTCACAATTATTATTTAAATATTAAACAAAAAAAAATATATTTTAGGCCTATTTTTTTCAAATATTTCAGAAATAATTTTAAATTAAATAATAAAGTATAATTTATTTTTTTTAATTTTTATTATCAATAATCTTTATTTCAATTTAAAAAGCCATCTTTTTCATCTCTCATTTAAACAATTAATTACTATATTATTTGTAAAATATTAAATATGAAATAAATGAATTTTTCAAGCCTAATTAATTAATAATTAATTTTCTAGTACAAATAATTAACAGTAATCACCGTAAAACAGTTTTTGGTTGAAATCAAAAATAATCGTGTCGCTGATAAATAAAAAATAATCAACCATGGAATTAATTAAAGGAATTGTTAACTGAAAAAATAATTAATTTACTTAATTAAAGTATGAGAAACATTAAAACAAATCATTAATCAAATTATTAATTAATTCAAGCATTTATTTTATGTCTTTTATCATCACTCAAAAGACGAACTAACAATCAGACTTTATCATAAAATAATAATAATACTTTTTTTATAAGAACATTAAAAAATATTTTTTCATAATTTTAAAAGATGGATTTTTTTAAAACATTTTTGATTTTACTTAAACTTTTTATAAATAATTCCCTAGGTCAAAAAATAAATAATTAATACTCTTTGAGAACTAAAGCAATTCATATAAGGATTTTAAATTTGTTTCTTATTTATATATTTTTTATATAAAATTTTTTTCTACAATTTGTATAATTAATATTTTTATAAATTGATTACTCTATTTAATATGATTCGTATTATTATTTTATTTATTATTATGTACTATTTATTTTTGTGTGGTCACCACGTTAGTTACTACTACGTTATCGACACTTTCTGAATTCAAAATTAAGTATAATGTGTTTTCGATGAAAATAATTGAATAGTTGAATAAGTGTTTTATTTAGATTATTTATTTAAATATAATATAAATACAATTATTAAATATTTTAAAAAAACATAAATTATTTTTAAATTATGAGAAGCATTTATATTACATTAAGGATTAAATTTTAATTAATTTCTTAAAATTTATTTTAAAAATATTTATAATTTTTTTTATTATTTAATATTAACTAAAGTTGAATCCTTAAAATTGTTATTAAATTATTTTTTATATTAATTTTTATAATATTATATATATAATATATATATTTAATATAATATTATATTATACTTTTATAATAATACTTTTTAAATGATAATATTATAACCATTATTAATTTTGTATTGGTAATATTAATTATTTTTTCTTTTATTTAATAAATAATAATGTTTATTTTAAATTATTATATATTTTATTCTAAATACTATTAATATTTTTATTATAATCTTTATAAAATTTATTTTAAAATAATATTTTATCAAAGTATTTACTATTATGATTATTATTATTGCGATAGTTATAATAATGTATATAAAAATAATAAAAATAATATTATTATTACTATTATTATTTTATTTTTAAATAGTATTTATTTTAATAATAATTATTATTATTTTAAAATATTTTATCATCTATTATAATTATTTATTTTTCCAATTTTTAAAATTTCAATTTTTTTAATATTATATTTTTCTGTTTTTTAAAATAAATAATGTTCCCTTCGTCATTAGAATATGGTTTTCCCCAATCCTTTGCAGAGAAAAGTGGCAAAAATTGATCGAGTTTTACCTTAGAATATTTGCCTGAAATGAATTTCGTTCAAGTTTCAGAATAATCAATAAAAAAATAATTTATAAACCATGTCTCCTAAGGAAATTGTTGTCTCTTACTAAAATTGAAATGGATAGTGGGGACCCGAATGCCATTTATAACGATAAAGGATGATAGCAGGAAAGGGGGAAATATTTTACAAAATGAAAACCAATTTCAAGTATTAATAATATAATAATGTAGGATTAAATGGAAAATCTAATTTTTTGTTTTTGTTTAAATTGATGCAAAAATGTCAAATTATTTTTTCTTTTATTATTTTATTGCTGAAGGTAAAGGGATTTCTTTTACCTTTTTTATAATATTTATTGTTTTACTGAACCACTTTAATCAAAATATCAAAGCCATTTTTAAAATATTTTAATGAATTTAATTCATTAATTATTTTTGGTTTTTGTTTAAATAACTTTACAGAAAAATCAAATACCGACTTGTACGAATCAAAAATAGTTGCAGCGAGCAAAAAGATAACAATGGTCCAATGATCAGATTTTGTCATTAACATCACACTATAAGCCGATTGACGTCGAATTAAATGACGTCATTAAATGATTAAACCGTAATGATTCACCGTCATTAAAAAACCGTGAAAAAGAATGCCTATTCAGATTGGAAAATCGAAAAGATGATAGAAGTCAAAGTGGATATGTTTATGAATAAAAATAATCAAATAGAAAGAGAGAAAAACGTATTAAGGTTCTCTATTCAAATGGATTCAAATGTTTTTAAAGAAAAATTTTGTAGACCATAAACGCAGTAGGTTTAGAGGCAACCTCTGTAACCGTGAATACGAAAATAATTATAAAAAGAAAATTATAATTCCAAAAGCAATGGAACCTATTATACGGTCATTCAGAAAGGACTGACATTTTAATTTATCAATAAAACATATTTTTACAACATTTTGAAACAGATTAAACTTTATTCAAAAATACGAGAAATGAGATTATTTGTGAAACAAGACATCTGAAAAATAAGTGCTTGTCCGTAGAAGCTCAGGTTTCCTTGGCAGAGTGACATATTGCACAGTGTTATTGATACCAGATGCAATTCTACATCGATAACATGGATTTCATGTCATAGAAAGTTCGAAATCATCTGAAGATACCGAATGCCATTGACGGTCACTGCTTGTCCACTTTCATTTTCAAAAAAGTAAGGTCCAATTAGTCCTCCAGCAAAAAATCCACACCAAACCTTTACCCACTCAAGATACATTAGAAGTCCGTAGATCGCTTTAGGATTTTTCGAACCCCCAAATTCGACAATTTTGTCTATTAACTTGGCCGCTGAGATAAAAATGCGCCCCATCGCTAAAGATGATTTTTTTCGAAAATCCTTAAGCATGTTGTTTATGTTTAAAACCCAACTTGCAAACTCTCGACGGCTTGTGTCAATTGAATCTTCTTAACATGCAAATGCAGGTTTTCCTTTAAAATTCGTTGAAGAGAACTTTTGAAAATTCCAATTTTTTGATTGCGATTACCAATTGAACACTTTGACTTACAGAGGCTATAATTTAGTCGTACGAGAAGTACTGATATCGCCACAGGATTTTTCGTTACGAACGGAACCACTTAATTCAAAATTATTTATTAAATTAACGCGGGGTTTCGAAAAGGTGCATCATGATGACCAAAAGCAGTCCTGTATTTCGAATTGTTTCGACAAAGCTTGGCCCATTCCGATAATGAATTTTGACAATTTGTCTGCGTTGCTGGATTATATAATTTTGCATTTTGAAATATTAATATTTTTAGATATTATTAAAACAAATACGATGGTATTTTTGCAATAAAAATTAGACCCAATTTATAATGTCAGTCCTTTATGAATGACCCTGTATTATTTATGATTTTTAATGTAGTCAGTTACAGATAGAGGGGACATGATATGTCAAATCTTGAATTATTGAGCATTCCCAAAAAAGTAGAACAAGTGTTGGATCACATGATGGTTACAATAAAAGACGGGAAAAATTAGGCAAATGAAAATAAGTTTTGTGTTGTAATGAGCAACTTTGATAATGACGAAAAAAGAAAAATTGTTAATCATTAATAATCAAAAATTAAAATTAGAAATTAATGCAAAAAATCGATAAAGCAGAAATCAATGAATGATCAATGTTTTTGAAATTAACATTGATTTTTGAATTAAAATATGTTATCTAAATAAGAAATATTTAATATACGTACATGTTAATATGATAAGTGCACATGATTGATACAAAAATTATAATCAAAATAAAAATATTAATTTTTTTAAAAATATAATTTTTATTATTTAAAAAATATATAATTTTTTTTATTTAAAAAAAATATAATTTTATGATTTTAAAAAATATAATTTTATTATTATAAAAATATATAGTTTTATTATTTTAAAAAAAAATAATTTTAATATTTTAAAAACAATTTTTATTTTTTTTAAAAATAAAATTAATATTATTAAAATAAATATTCACCAAAATCTATTTTTAATAATTTTCCTCGTACAACTTTCAAATAAAAAATATCATTAATTAATTAAATTAACTGTTGCAAATTACAGAAATATCTGTAATTTCAATTATTGTTTCTATTGTTTGTTTAAATGTATGATTAAAAGTAATTTGACAAGTTAACTGACAGCAGCAATTAGGATTTTTGATGAATAAAATGAAACAAAATTTATTGAAGATTAGAAGGCAACATTTCTTAAATTTATTTTTATATTCCATAATCGAAATGGAAATATTTTACATGCTTTTTATATTGATTTTTTTATATATAATTTTTCAAAAATAATAATTAATATTTTTATATATAATTTTTCAAAAATAATAATTAATATTTTTATATATAATTTTTTTTATTTATAAATAATTTATGTGGAATTATATTTAGACAAAACGGTGAAAGAAATACTTTTAAAGGAATATTTCTAAAATGGAATAATAAATTAAATATACGTTAACATTATATTTAGCCTTTTTCGGAAAAACTAATTATTTAATATAATTATTAAAATTGTTGAATATATTAAATAAATTGAAAAAATAATTTTATATTTTAATACTGGAATTTGGAGAACTAAGCTTAATATTTGGGATCCAATTTAATTGAGTGCTTTATACGGCAAAGCTTAACTTAAATCTAATTAAAATTCTTTGTTGAAATGTGTGTATTACATTTGTTTGAATGATGTCATTTATGTATCACATTTAAATTAGATAATAATTTGATATTTCTTATTGAAACCCTAACGACAGTATATATTCATATCAGGCACTGCTTGTTGTATGAGTATGAATAAGGCACCAAAACTACAGAAACTTAACGAAAGATCTCCCGAGGACAGATCATCCATCCGTTATCGACTTTGACAAACTAGAGCGATTGATTGATGAGAACCCAAAACAAATAACGATGAATTGACCAAAATTTTCGATTGTCATGCGGAGACAATGAGAATTCACTTACATAAAATGGGTAATCATATTGAGTCGGAAGATGAGAACCATATGCTTTATCGGACAAACAAAAATTTATGTTGATTACAATGTTTATAGCAAACCTCGAAAGACAGGTAAGGAAGCGAGACATCGTGTGAAAGAGGGTTAAATAAAAATAATTCTTATCATCACAAGCAATGCTTACTGGTTGGACAATATTAATTTGCGACCTCAAAACCAGACCTATTCCAAAAAGTGTATTATTGCCTGATTCGTGGGATTGTTTAGAAATCGATTTTTAAGACCTCCTGAAAAATTGCAAAACTAATGCTTCTGAAAGTTAATACCAATAATTACAGGTTATATTGCGCTGTGCAAAAAATATGATTCAGTTTTTTTAGCAAAAAAAGTTTATTCTTCAGCATGATAATGCTAAGCCTCATGCATCAAATTGACACAAGAGAATAAGAGGACATGTTATTGCCACATCCACGATATAGCTTAGACATTATCTTTTCCTTTCAACGGCTCACTTTCCTAAGGGAGAAAATAATGAAAACCTGGACAACAAAGGAAAATACCCTAACAAGTTTTTTGATGAAAACACTACATAATTTTATTCCGATAGTATTCATTCTTTGGTAGATAGTGGCAGAGAGTAGTTGGCATTGGTGAAGAATATCTAATCAATTAAGTATTGTATGTTAATATTAAGGTAATAAAAATTATTTTGAAGTTTTGTTGATTAGGCACTCATAATAAAATTATATTCCTGATATATGATTATTTAGAAATTTGAAAACAATTTCTAATTTTAGAATAGCCAATCAAAATCATCAAGATTGACTAATCAAATTAAAATCAAAAAAATTATTAATAAAGTATACTTTATAGTTTTATAAAACAATTTTTCGCAATATATTTTTTCATTTGAATTTTGTTTCAACTATTTTTGGAATTGAATTATTTCAATACTCGTCTTAGAAGTTTAGAAATCGTTGTCATAAAAAATCTGAAAAATTAATGTATGTTTTGTGAATTATGAAAGAAATAAAAAAAATTTATTACCTTTAAATTTTTACAAAATTGTTTTTCCATTTAATTTAATAATTTAATATTAATAAACATTTTAATTCTATTTCTACTTATTTTATTCATTTAAAATAGAAATGTATTTTGACAGAACTAAATCGATTTATTAATGAAAAAATATATTAGAATTAAAACAAAAGTGCATTTTTAATTGATAAAAGTGAGTGAAATTGAATCCATATATTCACATTATTGTTTTATGCATCAAGAAAAAAAAGAAAAAAAATATTAATTTTAATTGAAATAATTATTATTATTATTACTATTATTTTAATTTTGAAAAAATGAAAAAAATAGAAATAATTTTCAAAAAATGAGTTAGTCTACATTCCCAAGTAATCAATATTAAGGGTTATTTGTTTTTGATCTTTCTAATATGTCGGCCTTCAAAGCAATATTCTTTAGAATAAGAACAATTAGATTAATTGATTATTAAAATTAATTAAAAATTAATGAAGTAATAGGGGCTATTTATTTAATGTAACCTTAACTATTATTGTTTGAATTTATCATTTTAAAAACACGAAGTCAAAGTTGCAATTCTTTTATTTATATTATATTTTATTATTTTTCAAATATTTAATATAATTAATATTAATTATAAATTTTTATTTTATTAATATTTTACTTTAAAAAACCATTTTTTATTAAAATTATTTTTTTATTGTTAATTAAAAAATTTAATATTTAAAAATTATTAAATTAAAAAAAAAAATTATTTTATTTAATTATAAAATTAATAATAAATTATATTTTAATTATTATAATAGTTTACTGTTCACTAAAGGTAAGATTTCTCCATTAAATATAATTATGTAAAATATATTTATCTAGAATTTTATAATGAAAAGATAATTAAAAATTAAAATATAATTATATGAAAAATGAAAAAGAAATAAATGAAAACTTTAATTGTATGTATATTTAATTTAATTTTAAATAAATTAAAAGTAAAATAAATGAAGAAAAATTGGTAACTTATTTAATATAACCTTCATTATGATGGCTTCAATTTTTTACATAATTTTTATTATGTTCAATATTTAAAATTATTTAATATTAATTATATTTCTTTTTCAATAAATATGATATTTAAAAAAATTACTTTTAAAATTGTTAAATATCTTAAATAAATTGAAATATTATTATATATTTTAATCCTGGAATTTGGAGAATTAG
>JBBMKC010150042.1:0-15713 GCA_037834085.1 Bipalium vagum
ATTATTATTATTATTATTATTATTATTATTATTATTATTATTATTATTATTATTATTATTATTATTATTAAAGATTTATTATATAATTTTTTTTGTAGAATTAAATAAAATTATTCCATTTTAGAAATTTATATTTGTCCCTCTTTCAATATGAATAAAATCCTTTTTTGAATAATAACACCAGCTTCACAGTCTTTACAAATTAATTAAAATAATTATTATTACGATATTAATAATATATAATTATTTATGTGTGATATATAATTGTTATATTAATAATTCTTACCCTTGAGAATTCTTTGAAGTGACCATGCGAATTTTAGTTAAAATGGTTAATGTTGTCACAAATCTCAGAAAAAAGCTTTATTAATTCTTATTTCTCAATTAATTAACATTTTTCACGATCTTTGATTTAATCAATCAATCCTTTTTCGAATAACACAGGAGATTTGAAGGTAAAGAACTTTTAAAATGTCAATAAAATAAATAGTTATATAAATAATTTATCCTTTGTTTATGTTAATAAAAAAAATAATTATTATTAATAATTATAATTTAATGATAATAAAATAAGAAATAAATCAATATTAAGAAATTATTGCTAAAATAAAAAATTGATTAAATATAAAAATAGTGAATCTTGTCCGGATAAATTATTCCACATTTATTTTCGTTTTCCTGACGACTTATAATCTCTAAGTGAAATAGAGAAAGTTTTGTGTTCATCCAGGCTTTATTTCGAAGTGTAGGTTTCCTCGTCGATTAACGAAGAACATTTTGTGAGATGATTTTTCCTCAGGAATCCACATGGAACCGTAGGAAGTCGTTTTTTAAAAACATAACCGATCTTGGTTCGAGGACAGAGATATCAGTTTAGCTGGGTTAAAGCAGCTGATTTTCAACAATGATACTACTGCATCTTTTAGAAGTTTCGAGAGGAACAGGTTATAATGAGCTCCAGTTGGAAATAAATAATTTATTCAGTGAAATAGTCCTAACTTTTAAGTGAGGCTAACAGTAACCGGATGTGTCCTGAATTTCTTAACTAAATGATTTCTGCTTTCCTACAAATGTCTAGCCTCTTCACAACTCTATCTCGGTTTCAGTCCAATCAGTACACACTTACTAGCTATTAAGATCGCTTCATAACGGAATGCCTTTTCTCTTTGGACTTAAAAATTCACCATGACCAGTTTTCCATTAAGAGTCTCTATGAGCACGGGATTATGCAGTTAAAGAAGAGAAAAAGAAAAGTCGTAGAGCAGAATAGAAATGTCTTTATTTTTATTATTTTCATAAATAAAAGTTTATCGTCTGTAAAAAGTTTGTTTAAATCTGTGTGAAAGTGCAACATAAAAATGAGTTTTATGTAACTAAGGGCCGTTATTGCGCTGATCTTTTTAGAATTGTAAAGTTTTCTAATTTTTAGTGAGAAGTATTGAAAAAGGTGAGAAAATTATTTCTCTATTATTTTATTTTATATTTTCGCATCTTTAATGTATATATATTGCTATGGTAACAGATAATTATTAATAAATATAAATTATTATAATTTTGAAAAAAGTAATATAATTATCAAAAAATGCAACTTGTTTAATTCAATGGTAAGATGGACCCCAGTTCTGTTTATCCAAGTCTCTAAAACATATGGACAGACAACCTTTTGTTGAAGGTACAATTTTTCAACAACATTTCTGTTTTTAAAGATTTCTTTAACGTTTAACCCGAAGTCCTAATATACAAATAAACAAAATCTCTCCAAGAAATGGAACACGTTTAATGTGCTTTCATAATTTGGTCTTTAATTTTTATTGAAAGAGAAATGGTCACAAAATCGATCGACGTCATTTTGCACAACTTTTATATTTTGTTTTAATGAAGCGCTTTTATGGACAATCAACTTCAATCTTGAGACTTCTTATTGAAGTGATTACATCAATTAAATACTTAACAGACTTTGCGATTGTCTTGCTAAAATATTAAAATAAAACATAAAATTATTATTGGCTGTGTGAATTAATTCGGTCCGTTTTTTTGTCAATTAATTATTGATTATTTTTTGACCATATTAAACCTTCTGATTTTTTCATTTATTTTTTTAGTTTTAGAATATTTTCATAATATTTTGCTAATAAACTTTTGAAACTGTAACAATAAAACCTTGTTTAACTCAATTAAAAATGTCAACATTAGAGGAAGTGCTCATTTCCTACTTTTATTTAAAAAAACAACTGAAGCTCATCGAATGCTCATGGAAGCTTGTGGTGAAATTGATCCCCGAGCGATAAGTCATGCAGGGAATGCTTTAGAGGTTTACAGGATGGAACAGCCACAAATTTTAAAATGAAATAAAAGGCCAAAACATAACATTTGTTATGAAATTATTATTTATTATTTACTTTTTTTTCAATTTTTCAGTACACGAGCTACAACCAAAACTATGTTGGACTATCGAAAGTTTCTGACCCGAAAAAGTGAGCATTGAAATTTTTTTTAATTTTTCAGAATAAAATTTCTTAAAGAAAGAATAATTTCTCGATTATTTAAAAATATATAAAAAATATAAATTATAAATTATAATCAAATTTTTATATAATTAAGATGATTTTTTATTCGAAAAATTTTATTAGGTGGAAAGGAAAGTTCGAAATTGTTTCATTAAAATTAACATAAATCTTTTGACGCACACAAATAAATTAAGTAAAAAAATATTTATTATGAAAAGGCTAATCAGACCTGAGGAATTTTTAATCATTGTGTTTATTTAAGAAGTTAATTATGCTAAATATTTAGTATGTGTTTTGATTAATATTGGGTTGTCTGAAGTGTCCGCCGATTTTGTGAATAGGCGTTGAAAAACTTCTACAAATATTTATATTGATATTCTATTTGTTTATATATTTCAATTATATAAATTTAAGAATTGCGGCATTCAAATTGCTTTAAGAAGTTTTGGATTTTAGTAATAAATAAGCATTTATTTATATTTAGAAATGAGCATAAATAAAGAAAACATCGATACATTATGAAATTTTATTAATGGAACGCAGATTGCGAAAAGCATTTTCGCGGTTTATGGTGCAGATGCTGTATCATATAGAACAGTCCGTGAATGATTCCATCGATATCGCTCAGGAAATTTTGACATCAAAAACGCATTTCGTCCTGGCTGGTTAACATGTCAGAAATTCGATCAAATCTTTTAAAAGGAGGAAGACAGCCATATTGGCAGTCGTGAAATCGTAGAGGACATTGGTATTCATCATCAAACAGTTTTAAATCATTTTATGAAAGCTGATTTTAAAAATAAATCGGATGTTTGGATTCCGCATGATTTAACAGCGAAAATTTTAATAAACTGAAACCAAACATTGTGTTTCACCATGACAACGCAAGACCACACGTGTTTTGATGACTCAAAGAAATTTGAAGGAACTTGATTGGAAAGTTTTGTTGCATCCTCCATATAGTCCTGATATTGCATCGTCAGATATCATTTGTTTAGATATCAAAGATGGACGAATAGAAGTAAAATCATGCTATGGTGGGACCAACCTGGAATATTGTACCATGAGGTTCTCAAACCTTCTGAAACTGTAACTAGTGATTGATATCAGCAGAATTACTCGATTTAAGTCGAGCAATAAGTACCAAGAGATCACAATATGACCTAAGACAAGATCAGATCATTTTGTAACATGATATCACCAGACCACATCTTGCAAAACCAATTAAAAGAACATTGCAAAGACTTGACTGGTTCTACCTCACTCACCAGACATACGCGATCTGACTTCCACTTGTTACGATCCATGCAGCATTCTCTTGTTGGACAGGCCTTCAATTCTATGAAGATGTCAAAAAATAGATAGGTTGATTGTGCTTTATTACAGACAAATTGATATACTTATCGAATAAATCTTTTTTGCAATAGAATTGTTTTGGAATTTTCTTCAATTAAAAAAATTTTTTTAAGATTACCATTCTTCTTCAAAAGTAATAATAACAATTTCCTTCTTTTAATAATCTTCTTTAATCAAAATCCTGGCAAATCTTTTTTTTTCTGGGAAAGTTTCCCAAAAAAACCTTGAATCTCCCTGAAAGGCAGTGCTTTACTGGATATAGCCATTTCTCAGAAATTCACTACATCAATCAAAAAAAGTTTCTTATTATTATTATAATTATTACTATTCCTTTATAATGATAATAATTATTAATATTATTAAAAATATTATTATTATTATTGACCCTCCTTCAAATCCGTCCTTCATCAAATTCTCTTGCAAGGTGCCTTTGGGCCAACCCAACATTTTCCATATATTATTATTAGTACCAATATTACCATTATTTCTAACTAGTGAGAAGATAATAAGTGGGACAACCACCAAAGACGGATTAACTCGAATTCCACACAAAAGACAACTGAAAGACCACGAATATCAACCGCTGTCATGTTCTCAATATCAAAAAATACATAAATAAATTGAAGATGTTTTATAACTCAAAGGGTTTCGTGAAATTTAAGATAACGTTCTCTTTCTTCGTTTTATTTTATATTAGTTTTTCATCCTTGTTTCTTTCAATGTAATTCTGTGATCGTTTGATAATGACGCTTTTATTTTGTAATAAAAAATTTCCTTGATAAATGCTCGTTGTTAAACCCGTTTATTTTTCATTGCCATTAATGGATTAAAACCATTGAATAACAAGAAGTTCTTTTAGACTTCTTCCTAGACCAATTGTACTCGTTTAAAATAGGAAAAAAAGGTTCGATCAACAATATTCTCGTTTCCTGGTCTTACTCGGCTCTTTGAATATTTTTAATTTTACAAAGCAAAAACACTTAAGATTTTAAAAGGAAATTTATTATTCAGCATACCATCCCCTAAGATCAATACATTTGTTTCAGTGATTCTCCAGCTAGAGAATACTACTTCCTTTATGGATTCTTTATTCTGATTGAACAGCATTTTTTCTCTTTTTAATTTCACGTCTTCTATTATACGGCTGGTCCAAAAGATTTGGACTGTTTATTTTTCCAGCTATTGTTTTACCGATTTAAAGGTAACAAAACAAAAAGTATCAATTAACAAAATCAATTTTGTATCCTAAAAACTGAGACAAATTTTTTTTACTTTACCTTTTTTACTGACCTGGCTCCTTTGAGTTGCTTTTCAACTTACCTATCAGTTACAGTTCACTCTCCGCACAGGTCTTTGGATTCGATCGTTACAAACCTCCGGATAAAATCAGACTTATTTTTGTAAGACAGTATAAATGTTACTGTAAAAGTTTTATTGATCCAATTTTTGTCTTCAGTTAAAAAATGTGACAGCCATATTGCTCCCATGTTTCTCAAAAGTGATTCTTTTTTCAAGACTCACTCATTCAGAATGACATTTCCAAAGTCCGAGAAATTTCACAGAGCCTTTTGTCATCTGTTATTGTTAATATATCATAGATATGATTGGGATTTTCTTCAATCATAACAGCTTTCGGAAGATGAATGAAAAGGATCAGAAATTGTCTATTTGTCAATTCTTGGAAGTAGGAGTCTCCACATTTCAGAATCCAACTCAATGGAAAAATTTAAAAGAGCACTAATAAAATTTATCATGAAAAGAAACCTTCTAAGCAAAGCTATAAATATTATAAAAAATATTCAAGTGAACCTCACAAATGAAACCTTTTATAGTTTGATTATTTTCGCATTGATTTTTAAAGCTTTCAATCATTTAAGGACATTGTTCGTCGTTACAATTTGAATTTTCTGTCAAATAATGTACCTTAATTAAAACCTTTATATGACATTAATTGAGACATTGCGTTGTCATAAAGATTATTTGCATTTATAAAAATAAATTTGAGTGAAGCACTTAAAAATGTTCTTTTATTTATTGATTTCACAATTTACGAATATACTGATTTATCTATCCTGCGATACTTATTTGTCCATCTCCTTAACGTTTTCAATTTTGTTTTCAATCGTCAGTTGGGCACTGCTAGGTTGCCTACAGACGACAGAACTCGCTGATACTCATTGATAATCTGACGCATGTGACTCAATTATAAAAACTCACCAAATAATGTTTCAAAATTAAGAATCTTCAGACGTTTACATACCAAATTGCATCCAGAAATCAAAATTGTATCAAAATCTCAATTACCCTCACTGTAATATTAAATTTGGTTAAACTGGTACCATATTTTACTGATACTTGTCTTTCCGTTTTGATTGTCTTGCTATCATATTTTCTACGTTAATTCCAAATTTTGTTTTCCTCAGATTCTCTATAAGCCTGGCCTCCACAGTATTTCGATGCTTCACCATAAATGATTCATCTCTCGTTAGAGCGTAACAATCTCGCCTATTTTCCATTTCCGATTCGCGTAATGTAGCATCAGTTTTTGTCCGTGATAACGTGGCTAGATCTCAGTACCAACTAATCCAACTCCTATCGATTCGGATAATCTATACAACCATTTTGACATAGTATTCAACCAATATCTTGCTCTCCAGCAACATATTTAACTCATCTTGTTGACAATTCGTCTAACTATTCCTCATTACTTATGTCATCCCGTGGTCGTATGTCCGGCTTGGCCACGAATGTCAGAAATATAATTAAACGGAGGAAATTAAAATTTCTCATTGTATCTGAAAAGTCACCTCCTGGTGGGATCATTTGTGCCAAAATCGACCACTATTACAATTCATCTGGTGACCTAATTCTTCAAACAGTTACTATCTACATTGGGTCATCTTCTGAACCATTCGTCTTTTGAATGATGGCTCATTTTGGTTTATTTTTCTGAATTGGTCTCCATTTCTCTTTTTTCGTGTTCAACACCATTATTATTCGCCGAGTTAATATCCAGAAACATTTCAAATCTGTCTCTTTATTTGTAGAAACCTGAGTTTCTAGAAAGGATTCTTCGAAATCTACGTCTTTTCCTATACTTTCTATTACTAATATCTTACAAGTTCTTAAAAACTCAATTTCCTGCTTCAAGTGACCGAGATAGGGGACTTTCTGTCTCAGACACATCATCTACCTATTATTTTTTTCCTATGTAGTTTGTTATGGTTCATCTATATCTCAGTGAACCACTTCATGACTCTCGAGTTCTGCCTAAACCAAGATTTAATTAGGTCTATTTCTTTATAAAACATTTTTTGCTGAACGTAAGAAATATAGTTCTATCTCCGGTATTTATAAGGCAATTGGTTTTCTTGTCATTTCCGGAAAAGAAAGACAGTTTTCTTATCTGGTTGATAGTATATTATATCAATGATTGATATATAGTATTGGGTGAAAATCAATGATCATTATATTTATTATTCATTATACTTCCAAAATATCAACTCATGCGACAGGACTACCTTCCCTCGTTGGTTAGCTGATATACCATACCCAAAGAAAATACAACAAAGAAATGAAAAAAAGATAAATTACTGCAGAAAAGTTAATTAATTAGTCAAATCATATTTCTACACCAACAATAACATCATATATTCTTCCACTCTCCTAAAACTCGCAAACTGGTTGTATGGATCAATCCTTTTATGGATAACACAGTTCCAAAATCCAGGCTTCTCTGTTGCTTTCTAAGGTTGGATTTTCGTGAACAATTTCAAGCTTGACAATTTACGCATTTTCCTCTTTATGACAGCTTTTTGCTCTCTCCACCAATGTTTCTTAATATGGCAGCAAAATTCCACTAAATGTTGATGATCAATGCTGCTTCACATGTCCATAAAATCATAATCCAGTTTGTTGCTGCTCAATAACTGCGTTTTCTTATTTCTGTTTTCTCTTCTTGCTTCTTTTCGTTGGGTTTAAAGTTGCATTATTCTTAATTGAATAGTTGATTGCTTCCTTTGTTGAGTACATTTCTTAATTATTAATTATGACATCAAAAGATATCATTTGTTGAAGTTTTCTTGATAATTCTTCTGTTATTTGGTTCCGTTTTTGATAAAACCTTCTCTGTTTGTATTCCACTAGTACTGCTTACTTCAAACATTCTAATCACTGGGGCTCTTTCCCTTTGCTACTTTTTACAAACGTGTTGATATCCAATAATTTATGGTTCTCCTTGGTAAATTATTTCCTTGTCATAAATTTCTTTAAGTCGTCCGCACTTCTCCTAACCTATATAACTCTTCGTACTTGTAGTCTTTAACTGTTACCCAAATATCATCGCAATTGTCTCTATAACCTGTTATTGCCACCATCCATACTTGTTCATAAATTCTGAGGTATAAATTCTTTATATCAAATTATAACAGATTATCATTAGCTCAATCATTCTATAGATATAGAAGCTACGACCACTGGAACCTAGAAAAGGTATTCTATTCTCTTAAGTGTTAATTTCACGGTCTGAAATGCCGAATATCACGTTAGTTCCACTAATACCTTTGATCTACCTTGTTTCTATTCTCAATTATCAAAATGCAGTAATTAATGAACAATTGTGAGGTGAAAATGGAACTCAAAATTCAAATCAATATTCTAAAAATGATAAAATCAAAGCCAGACCGTATTAAAAGTCTTATTGTGAATCAGCAATCGATTGCAAATTTCTAAAAGGTTCAATATTTGGGAATCATTCAATAGATGTGGTATCCATTGATACATCTTCTTTTACTTTGTCAATTTATTTCAAGTGGTGCGAAAATTCTCATGGTGCCAAGTTGAAAGGATTGACAAATATTCTGTTCAATTTTTGTTCGTCCACCATGGTTATTACCCGGGTTTCATGGCCCCATTCAAATTTTGCATGCCATTGCCGAATAGGACGATCATTAGTTGAATGTTGTTCAAATACGTAATTAATATTTTGGGTGGCTTCTGATGCGTAATGTCGCGATTTATACTCATACAAAAATTATTTCCATTTTCACTTTTGTAATGCTACATATTGTATACTAATTTTTTAAAAATTGATTTATTTAATCAAATACCACTGTTAAATTTGACCTTCAAAATGAGATATAAAATATTTTGCTATCTTAAATATTGACTGATCTACGTTTATAAAAATACCGACAACAGTCAGACATTTCATATTGTATAACCTAATATATGATACCATTTTTACAACTTCTCACTCTAAGATCACCCGGGTCTAATATAATCCCCACGAACAACTTACATTTAAACCCACTGTTAAACCATTTGAGTACCTGTCTCAAATAAAAGAATCGAATAATTAAATAACATAATCAAAACCATTTTGCAATTTCAGTTAGTCGACGCAATACTTTAGAACCATTCACCTTTTCACAAATTGGCTTCTCCGAACATTGCAGTATTTTAAGCTTTTTATCGCAGATATATTCCTTTATCGAAAATGGATATATTTTTTTCTACTTTTAGTATCATTAGCCACCTTTAATCTTGCTCAAAATGTGAGAAGCTTATTAGAGTATCAAAAATAAATATTTTTTTAAAAGAAAAAATCGAGCTCCATTAGTACATTAATTTGAATTTCTTAGCTCTTTCAGGTAGAAATTGATTTACTAAAAAAACCCCTTTATGATGATGATTATTATTTTATTTTATCGCAAATACAAGAGAAAATCCAAACATATTTTGAAAATTAATTTTCATAAAATTTCTATGTGCTACCCTAAAATTGGTTTTCATTACCACTTAAATTTGAACAGATTTTAAGCACATCTTAAAACTCTTATCTAGTCATCTGAAATTACGAGAACCTTTCGAAAAAATATGTTTTATCACCATTTTTATCGACCGGCTTATCAAATATTGTTAGATTCTAGGATAAGCTATATTAGTAATAGCTCTTTTGTGATAGCTTCTCGGTTCGATTATATTAAATCACACCCCTTAATAACCAATAATAAGACATAAAATTTTATTGTGTGGACAACAAAATAATTTTAATTGAATTTATGGATTTGCTAATATATTAAATTCTAGAAACATTTAAACCCCATAAGCCTGTCCCCATGTAACTCTTTAAAATCTATCATTTTTAAACAATATTTTTCTGTTTTATTATTTAACTTTATTTATAATTTGAATTTCATTAAAATACTGACAAAATTTATTAATTTTTTGAAAATTTTTAATTAAAGTTTCTCAATTTATTATTAAAATTATAAAAAATTAATAACCACTAATTGAGCACTTAAAAAATATAAATTATTATAAAATACTTATAGAAAAATTTCCTAATATCACAAAAAATTTTCAAATGAGTCTACACAACTTATGATATTTAATCACAATGAAAACTAACTTCAAAGTAAATTTAAATGATTTACACAATCTTTTTATATTGAACTGATAACAATTATTTATAAATTGTTTTGTTTGTCTGCATTAAATTAATTAAACTAGTTTTCGATTTCCTATAAATTCCGGTTTTATTAAATGGTAAGCTCTCATGATTTACAAGGATTTTTACTGATTTATTTTATCAATTCAGGCTTCAGGGGTAAAATGCGATTCGTCTGTTGAAGAATTCTTCAACTCCATTAAGCTCCAACACAAATACCAATACGTGATTTTCGGACTGAATAAGGATAAGAACCGCATCATAAAATTAGAGACCGGAGACTTGGGAGTGACTTATGACGATTTTCGAAGACATTTGATCGACAATTATGCAAAAGACGGATGCTATGCGCTGTACGACTACAACGGAACGCTGGCCTTCATATCCTGGATCCCAGAGGGCATGAACATCACCAAACGGATGATCATGGCATCATCCAAGTCGGAAATTATGACGCGCATGGTGGGCGTCAAAGCCAAAATCGAGGCAAACACCGAAGATGAGATTGACGAAACTAATATCAAAGAAAAAACCGCCTCCAAAGTCTAAGAGACCATGGACGCTTTTTGTTATGCTTTCTAATAAAATAATGAATTTTGGTCTTGAAAAACCATATTAATAAAATGTCTTATTTTTTAACTATTATTTTGGGCGGAGGGAGTTTTTGGGTATTTTAAGAAAAGCCTGAAGTTGAAAAGTAAAAAACGCTCATTCAAACACATTTAAGGGATAGAATCAATTGGATTTTTAAGGCAAAAATTCTTCTAAAGATTTTTAATTTTTTTGAACAGAACTGAAATTTACTCCATTAAAAGAGTTTTATAGAGATCTTAGTAAATGACAATCGGATGATCATTGGTTCCCAGAAGTAGTAGTCTTTCAATTTTTACCGGACTTCAAAGAAATGTCCGGATTGTCGATTCGGAGTACAGTGGTCTTCGTGTTTATAAAATTTGGTCTGATTTTGTCGATCTCAAGATTTAATTCTGTCACAATTTCTTTTGATGTCATCATTAATAGTTAAGAAATGTACTCAATTAACAATTGTACCGACTTTCACGAGATATTCGTACTTGGCAATATTTGGGAAAATCTTTATTGAATTAATCTTTTTCAAAAATATGGAAAAAAACATTTCCCTCCCCCTTCAAAAAGACCATGTTTAACAAAAGAAAAAAGACGTCACGCGTGTTTCATCAAGATTTATTTTTATTAATCAAACAGTTACACAAGATTGTTTTGCTGTTAAGCATAATACAAAAGCCGTTTTCAAGCCGTCAAACGCGTAAATCGATTTGGAATCACGGAATCGGAACAGAGTCTGTTGTGACCAATGAACCGGCGCACGCTCAACGGAAAAAGTGTAATAGAAAAATATTTCATCAAGTCATTTTACAAAGCTGTCAAAATAACATCTCGGTTCCACGCGGGACTTTCTAATAATTGCTAATAAAATAATTTCAAAACTTTTCAAATCAAGGAAACGTTTTCGTAACAATAATTACATAATAATAATAATAACAATAATAATAATAATTTGATTGGATATCGCAGAGCATTTTTCACTGTCAAACGATATTTCGACAAAACGAAAAGTACTAATGAAAGATATAGGGATCGATATATGTACAAACATTGAAATATATGCTAAATAGAATTTATAAGCTCTAAATCGTTCTGATATTCATCGAACCATTGATTGGATTCCGTCAAATCGGCGAGACTGTCGGGGTAGTCCCACAGAAATTGGTCGTTGATCGAAATTCCTGAATCGGGACTCGGACTGGTGAGGAAACAATTCTCGAAAGAATATGACACGTTCAGGTCGTTTTTAAACTGGTCTTTGTGAATGTGTTTCGGAGAAAGTCGGGTTTTGTCTGTGGTGCAGTTCGATTTCGATTTACCGATTTTGATATTGATTTCTTTTGGTTTGTTGAAAATCATTGATCTGCCATCGAAAAGCGTTGGTAAAAGTGGATCTTTTTCGATGTTTCCATTGGTCGTATCCAAGTCTTTTGGAGCGAGTTTTACAACTTTGGGTTTTACCTAAATTAAAAATCATTGTTTATTGTTCTTCTGAAAAGTTCGTACATTTTATTGATTTATTCATATTTTATATATATTTAGCAGCTTTGTTTGAGTACATCCCCGTTCCTCTCGAACCATTTGTTTATGTTTACCATTGGTCCGTGGTATGTGAATGATGTCATTTTCAGATTGTTTGTCTAATTTTACTTGTAACTGTATACAAACAGAACAAACGCGAAACACGTGCAGCGTTTGTCTATAATTTGACAATATTTTGTTTATGTTAGCCCGTGGGTATGAAAACAGAATATTTCACATGAAGACAGCGAGCACCATTGGTTCAATGTGTTCAGTGAAGATATTAAGTCATAGAGAGCTTGAAGTCATTGACGTTTGTCTTATGAAAACATACACCTGACATCGATGTTTCCATTGAAAACCTTCCTCAACTTTGTACTTACAAATGGGGTTTGGAAATTAATTATTCCATTATAGATATAAATAGATGTAAACAAGGAGGACATAAACATTTAAAAATAAATAATAATTCTCCTGAATCAAAGTGACGAGTACCAATTATTTTATTACTTAGTGAGTTACTCAATAACTCCAAATAGATCAATAATCCCGTGGAGTGCCTTCACAGCTAATAGACTCATCTTATCCCCAATTTTCCGAAGACCTTCGACATATTTTAGAAAAGAGTTACATTTTGTGCTCCATGTTTGACGAAAGATTTCAATGTCGACTCAAATGTAGTGACAATACTTTGACCAAAGAATATGTTCCACATTAAGAAAGGTGTTCTCAAAAAGTAATTTACGACATTAGAAACTTGTTTTACAATAGAAAACCAACCAAAAGTTTAACACAATTTTCTTTAGTTGGTTTTGGTACCCATCTTTTAGGGAGGGCTTATTAAGCCGTTTTCCAGGAATTTGAATGACTTTAGAAATATGACTTGGTTCCAGTGGTTTTACAGTACTCAAAAGCTGAGGAAATTTTCCCACCAAGGGATTTTTAAGGGAACCTGAATAAATAAAAACTGGATGACAACGCTGATTAACTTGGCTGTATAATGGTACAAAACAATGCCCTTCGGATTTGCCAATGATTGGCGCTTATCATCGATTTCAGCTTTTAATTAATCCAAGTGTAACTAGTGTTTCAAATGAAATGAAAAGTGCTCCTGTTGAAGGAACAATTCCAGTCACACAAGGTCCAGTGTATGATTTCCTTTGAATGGGTTTCCCCTTTTGAAGAGGTTATCGGGAATTAATTTCTCTTTTCTATCGACCCTTTTCATTTTTGATTGTTGTGATACAATCCATTTTTTATCATCTGTAATTGGCCGTTTTACAAATAGTTCTTTTTAAGTTTCTTACGAATAAGGAAATGCATAATGAAACAAATAATTAATTGATTTTCCTTTAGTTGATGCACAATCAAATTGATGAAATCAAATCTTCCCAAATAACCCTTGGTAAACCAATCCTGTTATTTTCAGCTTTTCTGCAATAGATCTTGTTGTAGAATGGACATAGTTTTCAACCATTGACTGAATTGTATTATCACCAAAGAAAACAGGCCTACCAGAGATCGCTCTTTTTCCTTAAAGTCGACATTTGCTCTTTCGGACCGTGAAACCGACTTGTTTTAACGCACGTAACTAATAATCATAGATAATTATGAAACATACGATTGGTTAAATATTCCAATTTTTGTTTGCTTTATTGATTAGATTCATTCAAAATAATGTTCGAAAATGAGGAATTTTGTAATGTGATTCGTTTTTTATTTGTCAGGGGATCAGGTAAGCAGGGATTTATCAATCAGCTTTCATAAGTATACGTAGAGAAGCCCCATTTCAGACAACCATTTATAACTGGATTCGAGAATTTTCATTTGCTCAAATAAAATTGAAAGGTATTGCGACAAATGAACGAAAAAATATTCAAACGTAAGTAACTGATAGGCTAAATATATACCGCCCAGCTGTTTTTAAAGGAAATATGAATCCGAAAGAAATATAGCAGGCTTGTGTCAAGAATTCTAACAACTAAGATGATGGTTACTCGAAAAATAAGCTGAGAGAGGAATTTTCGTTTTCTGGATGCAATCGGGCTCAAGTTTTTATCGAATATAATAACTACAAACGAGACGCCATTGACTCTTTACCGTCCTTACTCAAAAAAATTAAAATTAGTGGGTTTTTGGAAATGAGCAGCCATCCAGGATCTTGCGTCCCGTGATTTCCCATCGCAATGTGTCATGTTGAAAGTCTTTTGGGAGGAAAAGTGACACCTTAATGCCTGGTTTTGCTGAAGAAATGTTAAATTCGGATTACTACAGAATAACGACTTTGAAACCCGGAGCATTCTAGGCAAACCATACCTCCAGGAACTATTTTTAGTCCACGACAACAGCTTTATTCACACATCAAGAAACATTAACAAAAGCTGAGTTTCTGTAGTTGGATCATCCTCCACACAGCACAGGTCTTGCACCAAGTGATTTTTGATTTTTTTTCTTTGCTTTTCTTGCTCCATGATTACTTTTCTATGCACACATCCAAGAAAACGGGAGACAAATTAACAAAGGTTGGTTTGTGCAGCTCGATCATCCTTCGTACAGTCCAGATAGGAAAAAATTCACCAAGTGACTTTTGGTTGTTCAATCAATTGAAGAAATTCTTCAATTTTCCTTGAAAAAAGTTTCAATGGAATGGTCGACCAGTGGATAAAGTGAATCAATGTAAACGATGGTTTTTTCGAGAAAGAGACCAATAAGTGTATCGTTAAGAAATTAGGTTGAATTGACCTTCAATATTTCTGGTTGAGTCTCAGTATTTTTAGCCTTACCACGTACATGTCAAATTTAATATCGTTTTTATGTTCAAAGCTAATTGCGTCAGAATTCTAGGAATCCATGTTCCAACGCAATGTATCTAAACATATTAACTACAATGTACGTTGAAAATATTACAAGAAAGTTGTTCTATCAAACAAATGGTACTTTTTAAAATTCTAATACAGTTCTCAAGATACTTATGTTTCACTAATAACCGTTGCTATTTGTTTTGGTCACTTGTGAAGTTTTGTCAATTATTCAGCTAATTTAAAAAGTTTTACAAAAAAAGACATTTTTTGTTTAAATTAATAAGAAAGGTTCAAGAATAAAGTATAAAATGAAACTATTCAATAATTTTTTAAAAAGTACTTCTTAATAAGAAAGAACAATTCCAGAATATAGAGCAAAATGAAGAAATATTGATTATTATTATTGTTATTTATTTTTATTATTATTATATTTATTATTATTATTATTATTATTATTATTATTATTATTATTATTATTATTATTATTATTAT
>JBBMKC010150152.1:0-15711 GCA_037834085.1 Bipalium vagum
TATTATTATTATTATTATTATTATTATTATTATTATTATTATTATTATTATTATTATTATTATTATTAAAAATAATAGAAATAAAAAATTATAAGAATTATAATAATAAAATAAAAATTATAATAACACTAATGATAATAGCAATTTTAATTAAATAATATAAATAATAACAAAATAGATTACTATTAGTTTATTACTTTAGGAATAAAAATTATTATTATTTTTAAAATAGAAATAATATTAAAATGAAATTTAATTTGATACCTTTTTCTTGGAAAACTCCATCTTTAACTAGGAAGAATGTCTTAAAAACTGCTCCTTCTTCAAAAATACTTTTTGAATGTGGAGGCATTGACCCAGGTGTTGAACCTCCAATGTCTGCGTGATGTCCTCGATTGGCCAAAAAAAATAGTGGTAAGTCTCTTCCAGGTTGAAAAACGGGCGTAATTACAGTGAGATCGGGTAAATGACTTCCCCCAGTTTGAGGATGATTACTTAATATGACATCACCCGGAAAAACTTCGTTATTTAATTGATACATTTGATATTTGACAGTTTCCTGCATGGCTCCCAAGTGCACAGGTATATGGGGTGCATTAGCTACCAGTCCTCCATCTGGTCCGAACAATGCACAAGAAAAATCCAACCGTTCCTTGATATTGGTAGAAATTGCGGTATGCTGTAATACTCGACCCATTTGCTCAGCTATGCTCATAAATCGATGCGAAAAAATGCTCAGTTGAATTGTATCATAATTAGTGTCCTTGCCAGAGGGTTTCACATTGGTTCCCACATCGATTTCTATATCCCCATTATCAGTAACAATAAAGGAACAATTGGGTTCAATGACAATGGTGCTGTTCTTATCAATTATGATTGCAGGACCATTTATGTTGATATTATTTGAAAGATTTTCTAATAGATAGAGAGGAGTTTCAACAAATCCTCCATCAAAATAGACTTTCACACGTTCTTCCACCTCTATGTAACTTCTTCGTGATGCAGTTGGATTTTCTTTATTTTCAATATCTATTCCCGACAACCCGGATCCTCTGACACGAATATCGTCGATAATAATATCCCGGTTTTGTAACACAAAACCAAATTCAGATTTGTATCTATTAAGAAATATCGACAAGAACTGTTCGTACTTTATACTCAAAGAAGCGCAATCAGTGCCAGAAATCATTAAAGCACAATCCGTTCCTTTATATCTCATATTCAAAAAAGGTTCTGTTCTAATTTGATCTTTTGAAAAACCCAAAGATCCTAGCTCTACCACACAAGTTTCCGCCAAAGTTTGTATTCTCCGACAAATCTCGGTACGGTTTTCCGAATAGTAATACATGCCACAAGGTTCTTGACGTTCACAAACAACATCGGCCAACGCAAGACCAAATGCAGACAAAATTCCACTAAATCGATGAATGAAAATCTTCTTCATTCCCAACGAGCGAGCAATGGCACAGGCATGTTGTCCTCCAGCCCCTCCGAAACATGCCAAAACATGCTTTGATGTGTCGAATCCTTTTCCCTGAGTTAAAGATCTAATTGGTCTGCACATACTTTCGTTAGCAACTTGAATGAATCCAAACGCAACCTGCTCCACTGTCATGTTATGTGAACCATCTTTGTATTGATGACACACGAATTTATTGACAGTGTCCGTCATATGTTCCATTGCTTTATACGCACTTTCATAATCCAAAGGCTCATTTTCATTGGGACCAAATATTGAGGGAAAATACTTCGAAATTATTCTTCCCAACACCAAATTGGCATCTGTGACCGTGAGGTAACCCCCTTTTCTATAACAAACCGGTCCCGGGTGTGCACCTGCTGATTCTGGTCCAATCAAAAAAAGTCCTTCGGCTTCTCGAAAAAATAATCTACTTCCTCCACCGGCGGCTACAGTGTTTATGTCTAATTGTGGTGCTTGGATGGATATTCCTGCCGTGACCGATTCGAATACATGTTCCAAACTTCCTCCATAACGACTAACGTCAGTCGAAGTCCCTCCCATATCAAATCCAATAACTGGCTGGCAAGTTTGCTTGTTGTATGTTGTCATTGCATAGCCTATTACACCTCCAGCAGGTCCAGACAAGATAGCACGTGAACCGACAAATTTATTCATTGGTGAAAGTCCACCATCGGACTGCATAAAAAGTATGGGAGATTTCTCATCTAGTCCAGTAAATCCTTGTTTGAAACTGTCGACATATTTCTTTATACAAGGAGTTAGATACGCATCAGCAGTAACAGTGAGTCCTCGGGGAACCAATTTTATCATGGGCATAATATAAGACGATAGAGATATTTGATTGAATTTTAATTGCTGAGCAATCTCTCCTATTCTTTCTTCGTGACGTGGATATAAATATGAATGAGCCAAAGCAACTGCAATTGATTTAATTCCTGAGTCCAAAAGGTTTTGAAGATCACTTCTAACCTTCTCTTCATTGAGAGCAGTGTGTACTATAACCTTAAAGAACAAAAATAGGAAAAAAACTTTATATTTGATAATACTAAAATAAAATTATTGTCTTTTTAATAATGCATTATCATTATTATTAGTATTAATAACATTATTGTTAATAAATAAGTCTAACCTTTTCCCCATGTCGTCCTTCAGAAATTGCTCCCTGTACATTCATGTTACACTTATCATTTAATAAAATGATACGCTCTTCGACTTCAATAACATGAGAATACAACATTTCTGGCTTTTCTATCTTCTAAAAAAATTAAATTGGTTCCTTAACTTTTTTTGATATAATATAATGAAATCTAATAATAATGCTGTTATGGAATAATTTTTCCCGCAAATTTACAAGAAATATTTTTAGATTTTCTTTGATAATTTTTCAATATTTTTTCTGTACATGTGAGTTCGGTTAACCCGGATCACTGGGAACCATAATTTTGCTTTGAATTACAATGCAACAGGATTAAACGAATCACAATATAATGAGTTACATAATAACCACATAAATATGTAATTTTCTGAACTTACAAGAATACCAGAATCAAAACTATCAAAAGCACCAAGTTTTAAATGTTGTTTTACTTTTTCAAACTTTTCTTCTTCAACAATGCTCAAGATTTCAAAATTTTATATTTCCATATTTACATTTGACGATTTTTATTCATACACCAGAATTCGACTAATCCGTTTTATTATTTAAATTATCTACGATATTAAAGTAAAATCAATACTAATATCTATTTTATTACTTTTAGTTTTAAATTATATTCTATCAATTTTCTACATTAAAACAAATTTCATATGGATTAAAAATGTAATTTTAATTTTTTTAGATTTTCGATAAGGATTATTCAAACTGTAAAAATAATATCTGCTACATTACAAATTTAGACTAAAGAAACTGTAAGAATTAAACAAATACACAGTTTAGACCAATCCTAATTCCTCGAACTCCATTGTATTATATTTCTTATATTTTTTAATATAAGGTTTTCTTCACAATACTTATACACGGTTAGACTGATTTTATTTTGGTTCTCTATTTTTCTGATATCTTTAAATGTATATAGAAGTATAACAAGAAATAAATCAGTTTCAAAATTGCCTATTATTTTTAACAAAGCAGATTTCGAAAAAACTTTGGCCAGTGAATTCTGGTGATAACAGGTCGAAAATAAAAACGGAGATAATATTATTGATTAACTTGTTTTTAGTGTAAAAATTGTTCAGAATATCTTAAATATTTAAAAATAACAGAAAATTAAGTTAACTGAATCAATATTAATTAATAATTTTCGATTATTAAACTTTTAAAAACAAAATTTCATTGCTAATGACCCAGTACTTTTATCACTGATCTTTTATTGAAATAGACTAAATAATATAAGCAGATTATGAAGCATGAATTTAAATTAAGAATAAATCAATTTTCACAATTGTATTGGTTCTTAAAGTTTTCCGATCTCTACGCAAATTATGCATTGATGCCACTGAAAAGATAATATCCAAGTCTATTTAGATTTTCTTAAGATAATGGAACTATGACCTTTTTGTAAAAAATGATTTGATTAATTATACTTCAAGTGAACGGTTATTATTATACTAAGTTTACTCCAAAATTATATTATAAATCTATATAGACGTAATATATGTATAAACCAAATACAAAGCATAAAAGATAGAAACTTAAATGATGTACAGGTTATACTTAAAAGAAAAAATTAATAGAAAATAAATTATAATTAAGAATAATTTTATTACTAATTCAAATATATTTGGCCTTGATTGATTGCCGATAAAGAGGAGATCTCGAAAACCTTTAGTAATTAATAAAGCACATGGTTCTCCTTTACGCTCAAGTAAAGCGTTTGTAGCTACAGTAGTACCCATCCTGATCCATTCAATATACTTAAAATCTATTTTTTCATCAGAATTCAGTTCTTCTCCGACTTCCTTAATTATTTATGCCTTTTAAGATTTACATATTACAATTTTACTTTTTGAACTATTCTTTTTATAGCTTCAAAAGGAGCATCTTTATAACTATCCGGACAATCGGAAAGTAGTTTTAGAGTTCCTACTTTATTTTTGGAAGTTTTGTACCAAACATCAGTAAAAGTCCCACCCCTATCAATTGCAATTTGTAACTTCATTGTACAAGAAATTTAAATTAAATCTGAATAAATATATTTAATTTAGTTCTGCAAAACAAAATATAAGTTTTTTATACAATTATGGTAATTTATTTTAATAAGAAGGCTTAATTTCTTCTATGCAATTAATATTATATATGCAAAGCTTTATTTTCATTATAAAGTAAGCAGTTTGATAAACTTTTATTTTTTCAATATTTTAAGTCAAAGATTAATAATTAACTTCAATAATAAAATTTTAAAAATTTAATAATAATGGTAATTTATAATTTATTTGCTGTAATTCGTGAGGTGTTATTTAGATCACTCCTACAAAAGAAAATTGAATTAAATTTTTAGTTGAAATTTTCCTTTGTTCCTTTTTAAATTGGTATATAAATAAAAATATATTTTGTTAACATACGAAGGAATAATAGCCAATTTTTATTTTTATCCATGGTTCTCAAACTTTCTACAGATAACCTCTATTGAATTACCACTTCTGGGACCGACCAAAAATAATTATAATATTTTATAAGTATCAATTTTTGCATCCTTTGCATGAGAAGTAAATGCATATTTTAATTCTAAAGAAAATTTATTTTTATGATCAATGAATTCAATTCCTTTTTTGCGTTTTATAAAACCACATTCAATTAGTATTTCTTCGTAAATGATTCCCATTCTTGTTTTAATTCACTTTATTAAAGAATAAATATATTGGTAATCTAAAGAAAAAACTTCAATAATTTCATACTTAACATTTAAATTCCAATTAAATTTAGGTTTTATATTTTTATTTATAATTTCTCTTACTACGCTTTTCTTTACCATTTGTATCTTCGCTTTTTAAACTTGTCTTGTGACTTAAAGATTATTAATTTTTGATGATTTACTCGATTCTTTAACTCATTGAATATATAATTGATTTGCTTTTCACTCCATTAGTTGTTTATATATGATTAACTTTATTGAAAATTGATTATTATTCTCATTTTCTTTGTGTTTCCATTACGATTGTGATAATAATAAATTCTGTCGTTTGAACTTATTATTTCTTTTGTTACATCAACTAATAGAAAGAGTGTAGAAAAATAGAAAATCCCACTGCTATATCAATTTTCGACCTTAGGGATATTGGCTTGTAGATGAGCGAATGAGTCAGGATACAAATCCTTGATTCATTCATTGAGGGTTACTTATTGACCCTTTATTGTTCTTACGATTTTATAAAAATATAGATAAATAAATAAAGGATAAAATAAAGATCATTTTTTTACGTTCTGGGTCATAGTCATGAACCTAGAAGTCAGGGACCCTGGCAGATCATAAAAGTCAATTCCTGAAGACACAGGTGTTTCAAAATATGTTGTTATTAATTTCTATGCAGAAATGAGGAAGAAATGTGAGATTTTTTCTTGAACAGTTCACTAAAAATGGAGAACCCATGTTCTCAACTGTTTAAAGATGAAATTTATATTCATCAAACTGTAAATAAATAAATTTTGTTGACAGGCAGACTGGTGCTCTCTCGCAAATTGAATCGATTTGGGGGAAAACTATGGTGATCTCTTGGAATTATATCTAAATGAATGAATGTGACGCTAAAATATTCAATCGAGAAACTGCGAATTAATTTTTTATTTAATAAATTTGCTTTTGTTAATTTTTTGTGATTCGTTTCAAGTCTCTTTTTTGACCGGTCAATCGTACCAAGTATGTTTTTTGACCGAGTCGGTAAAAAAACATCATCCAAATAATCTTATGATAATAATAATAAAAAGCTTATTTTAGTTTATTAAAATTTTAATTTTTTAATACTGTTGATTGATGAACTAATAATGTAAAAGTATATTTATGTGTGCTTAATGTTTGAATGAACAATAATTTTTAATTCTCCACATATTAAATGAGAAATGAAGGAATGATCTTCATTGGTTTTATAATAATATTTTGAATATATTTTATAATTCGACCACATGTAATCCATTGTATATTGTTATCCGTTTTATAGTAAATAAAAATTACAACTTCAAAAATGAAAGTCATTCATAAAATCGCTTCCATCAATGTACTTGATCACATGACAAATCGGATTATATCATGAGATGTTAAATGTGAGTATTTTATTAAAATTTTCGTTTATAAATCAATTGAATACTTTGGATAACACTTTCAATCCAAAATCTGTCAATGTTTCCTGAGAAAGGGACAACAGTTTGGGTCAATTTTAGAGAGAAGTCATATCTTGGAAAGGTATTACAGACAAGCCCAGAACTCGATATGGTGTGTGTTCGAATATATAATTATTTAGATCACGTCACACCGGATCCAGAAACAGATTTTGTATCTCATTCTTGCCCAGAATCCAATCTTTTACTGATGCCTAATCGTCAGTCATCTGTTGTTATCACCTGTGGATTTGCCGATATTTGCCAAATCGAGCCCCATAGAGCTCCACAATTCCAAAAATCTCAACACGATTCCAACACCGAAGCTGCAAAAAATGAAACTTGTGATCACTTGGAATCCGGTAGCGTAGCTCCGGAATCCAAGAATGTAAAAATAGATTGCGAGAGAATCACCACCAAGTGAGTTTTTTTCTTAATTATTTATTTATATTTTTTAAAAAATGCTTTGGTTTCTGTTACGGTTCTTCGATCCTTTGAATTATTAATAACGTTCATCGATGAAATCAACATTAATCATCTCATTTTTCTTATCAAAATCAAATGCCAAATACCTATGGTTGATAAATAAATATTGTTAATACTATTAATAAACAAATACTGTTACATGGAAAGTGTGACTTCAGGTTGAAAAGTCAAGTGAATGTCAGGAATTTTTTTTTCTATGCTTAGCGAAAAAACACTTACATTTGATCATGGTTAGATGGTTTTTGAGCTGAATGTGATCAGTGATTGGTTTTAAAAATAGTATAAATCACCAGATGTTTAACTCTTAATTTGGAATATGAATCAATTAATATAATCTTACCTGTCAACCTGTTAATAGTTAGATCAAGTTTTATCTTCAGGTTGTCATGAGAGACATTTGTCTATCGTGCAATGGTGGGGTCCATAGGTAGGAAGACTGATGGATGCTTGTCAAGTGAAGAAATCGATACAAAATAAATTCGATTCTATTTTCTGTAGTTTTGGTGTATTATTAACAAATTAATTCTCATCAATAAGAACATTTATCTTGCCATTATTGAGAGATTATCACTTTCATCAATAATAATTCTATAAGAAAACCTGTTAATTGACAGCAGAAATAATATAAAACAAACTTGGAAATAAATATTATTTTAAATTATTTATTTATTTTTCCTGAAATTATTAACACATATTGACACAAACTTAAGACAAAAAAGAAAAATCTTTATTTGAGTTATGCTTTAAAATATTGATTGTTTTTCTTATTCCGAAAAATAAAAACATTAATTCATCATATTTCCTTAAATTTAATAAATTCTTTACCTCCAAATTTGGTAACATCAAAAACTGTATTTCGTAATGACAAATATTTATAGACAAATGACAATCTGTATAATGTTTTATGATAATAATAAAATTTTATTAAGGTATCATAACAGCCAAATACGCAATGCAATAATTAAATTTAATGAATACAATATATTTTTTAAGTTTATTATTAAATTAAATTAAATTATAATTTATTTAGTATTAATTAATTATAATTATTATATTTAATTTAATAAATTAAGGTAAATATTTTAATTTTGTGAATAATTTATCGTAAAGAAAATTATTTTAGGAAAATTAACATTTGATAGCCAAATAATAATAAAATTTCAACTTTTTACTGGAATAAGTGATGACTGTACAAGTTAACCGGCATATTATTGGTTTCATATAAAATTTAAAATTTGAATATTACACTTTGTTTTAAAGTTTGTTAGATTTGCATTAAAATCAACAGAGATTTTAACTTTTCTTTATGGTATGTGATTTACCGGACACTGTACATTTATCAACTTATTTATTTATAATTATATATATAATTTTAATTTTCTATCAATTTTGCGTAGGCTGTAGCCAAATAATTCAATTGTTGAACTGCCTATTTATTGCGCGTGTCCTTAAAATAGAGACAGAAAAATCAACAACCGTAAATAACTGTTTAATTCGCATTACATATATAATATCAATAAATAAAAGTCTATGAACAATATTTCAAATTATCTCTTGGTATTTAAGTTTCCAAGAAGTCTTAAGAGAACAACAGATGGTTGTTTTTCAACAGACTAAGCTCTGTTTAACCAAAATGTTAAACAATTTTGAGGCGGTGTTAGTCAAAAAATATCTGGAGATAATTTATTATCTTTTTAAATTATAATTAAATTCCTCGCTTTAAAATATCCAAACATTATTGACTGTCGACAGTTCAACAACAATTTCCTCAAATTGTATATGGAAAACAGTATGGTCTGAACTATTAGAATTAATCATAACAATAATTCTGTCATATTTAAACTTCATTAGAATAAACATTAATAAGTGCATATTGAAATAATTTTAATAAACAATAAATATCTGTTAAATTTATGTAACAGTGACTCTTTTTATTAATTAATATTCTCGTCTTGTAAGTATCACCTTCGTAGAAATATAATTATATCGGGGAGGACTGATATTAAATATGACCACGTTAGTTCAGAAAATTTTCCAAAAAGATTTCCGTTGTTTATTTATTTTTATACTTCTCAGTATACTACTGATTGTTAACTTTATGTATAAAATGTGAATATTTCCGAAGTTTTGATTATCCTTCAAAAGAAAATTAATAGACGACTTCGTGTTATGTTAAAATATGAATACATAAATTTTTATACATATATTGTTATGAAAATTACTTTTCGTTCTTTAATTTTTTCATATTTTTCTGATTTTCTTATTCTACAGTTGTTGATCTTTCTTTATTAAAAAGGTTTACCACACTAATATACTGATTTTGCTTGATTGCACCAAAGAAATCTGGTAACATTTCAGGAATTTCGAAAGTCCCCGGGTTGAATGTTCTTCTTTGAATATGACAATAACTTGTCGTTGAAGATTTGTCAATTCCGACATTTGCTAGTAATTAAATTTAATAATTAAAACAACAAAATAAGGTCATACATTTTTGTTTTATTGTTATCTTTAATTTTATGGTTTTTTGTGAGGCATCCTATATATTGAAAAATGTAGTCAATGTGAATATCGAAAAAATTCGGGTAGTTATTATGTTTTCTTTAGAATAACACCAAAACCCTGCAACCGTAACACTTAAAAACCATAATAAGGATGTGACGCATTTAGTAGAAGTACGGTTTGCTCAATATCAATCCTACAAAACCATTCAAAAAAACCTCCTGATATATTTTACAAAGTTCACTCCAACGTAGTTTTAAAAAATAACAGTTACAAATTTTTCTGTAAAATAGAAATTGGTAAACAGTCGTATACTCTTCGTTCTACAACTTAGAGTCACTTTTATGATATTGATCAACTTGAAAAAAAAACAAGTTGTCATATAAATTGTCCGAAAAAACGTGATAATCCTATAATTGTTAAGACCTTCATAAAAAATTACCAAGTTTATTCCTGAACAGATCATTGATGTCTGTTTGAAAAATGGATCTTTTATGATAAAAATAACATGTCCTGTAAAAATGTTTGAAGAACACATTAAAAAAAACTATATCCAAAGCTTATGAAAGATAAATTGAAAAACAATAATAAGACACCATTATGATTTCTGTTATTCTGTAACCAACAGATCGATTCTGTTGAAAGACAACCACGAACTTAATGCTTCCGAAAAATTGTAGAAACTGAATTTTGAAATTCTTATTAATCCCATTTGGCCTCTGTGGATTTTTTTAAAAAAATTTTTTGATTTTTTTTTAAAATCAATTTTTTAAAGAATTTTTATACAAAGCTTAAAAAGATAAAGAATGTTGTTCAATATTTTTCTATTCAAAACTCCAAGATTTCTTTAAAACTGGAATCCTTCTATTGCCAGAGCTTTATTGAAAAATTTATTGGACCTACTGAAGATTTTTTTGAACAGTAATTTTTTATTCAATATTTTTTGTTTTACTTAAAAGTTAAAAATTTGATCGTAAGATCAAATTTCAAATAGTTTTCAATTTAAAAATCTTCGTAAGTGATTTCATTTTCAGTATCAAAAATGTATAATTTACATTTTTACATATACCATATATAGGGTGACAAAGACATTCAAGGTGTTTTTGATTCACCATTATTCTATCAAAGCAAAACCTATTACAAAAGAGGTTTAAACTAATATCACAAGTTCTAAGATCATTTTAATTGTTCACTATCCTCAGACCTAACGTTCATCTGATACAAAGTAATATACTTTCAGCTGTTCTAGACTTTTATAAAGCTATCTATTTTCTCCAAACTATTATTGATTAATTGTACATTTGTTCTTGTTCAAACAAAATTTTCTTAAATTGTAAGCCTTCCTAATACATCTTAAAAACCGCACTAAATTAACCGACAATCCAACACATTTGAAAAATCCATTCAGATCTCTGTAAGGCATAATGAAGTTGATGGCCAACCTTTTTTGTCTAAAATCTTTGGAATGTGCGTCTCAGAAAAATTCCATGATTTTGCTGACGCATGCCAAGTCAACAGTTCACTAAAAACAGTTTTCTACAGTTTCCTAACCGATTATTACTAGGGTCTTGTAACTACTGTGCGTAAGGCTCTAATAAACTTTAATAAATTCATTATTTATTTTCATATCTTCGGAATCCAAAATAACGGAATTTCAATAAATCCGGAATACAATCTTTTAAATATACTATGTTGTACTAATTGAGACAAGGTCACTATTTAAGCTAATCTTTAGTACTGTTAATTTCATTTTAACCACTATTAAATGGTAAACGGATGTCGTTGGTATTTTACACAGGTTTAATATACCTTTGGTCTTCTTTCCGCTTTGATACAAAATCATTGTAGTAAAACAATTTCCTTTAAATATCCTTGATGATCTCCATAAAAATAGATAGACGAATAATATTGACAATAATTAAAACTATAAATTGCGGGCACTTTCTGTCACCCTGGTTTTGTATAAAACCTATTAAATGGTTAGAAAATTCTGAGATATGTATTTGTAATTATGTAGTCTAAGATTTTTATTAATCTCAATTGACTTTTAGCTCAAAACCTCGACATTTTTCTGAAGACGAAAGTGATTGGTCAGGTTATACATTTTGGAAAGGTTTTTATATAATATAACAATACTTATCTTTTCACTAACAGAATCATTTAACATGGGCAAACTGTCAAATGAAAGTGAACTGGGTGAAACAAAAAGATTGTCGGTAGAAAAAAAATTATGGCAATGCTGGCCATATAAAAGGCATTTGACAAGTGAAAAGAAATTATCCTTACAAGTGGTGAATAGACAAAAGTTGGAGTCGTATACTGATCAGGACAATTGGGTTGTCATTGAAAAAGTGAAAGGACCTGAGTACGATGAAGTTAGTTTTAATAATTATATTAGACTTCCATGAATAATTATTCAACAAACTTATGTCTTATACTTAATGATATATATATAGCTGTCCAAAGTGCGGGTGAAGACTAATTTTTAGTGGACTGCTAGTTTCAAAATAAAAGGAAATATTCACCGAATCTAACCCCTTAGAGAAACAGTTTCCATTTGAGTTGAATACGATCTTCGTCATTAATTTGAAAAAAAAATGATGACCACTATGAACAAGTAACACGTAAAGTCAGTAAAATGGAATTCAGAAATTTGAAACTAGAATTATTAGAGTAGAAATTAGTCTTCAAGATTAGGAAATGGTATATCTGTGAAAACGAGGAAGTTTATCAATTGGAGTGCATTTCATCGCCGACAGTTCAGAGATCTTCATGTTCAATATCATGATACCCTATTATTAAGCTTTAGGGTGATTCTCAAGACCTGTTTGAATTGAGGCAGGAGATTAGCCTGTTCATACGCCAGAAGAACCGAAAAGTACTTCAAATAGGCAATCTTCTATGGCTATCTGACCTATACTCTCTGGTAGATATCACAGAGCATCTCATCCAAGTCAAGAAGCAGTTTATCTCCACTCGGTTGACCAAATAACAGTATTGAAAAAAAACTATACCTCTTAAAATATTATCTCACTTTGGATCCCATACAGAGGTGTTGGAAGAGATTAGGATTAATAGTTGTGCAGATAATCCCTTCCTTTTCTCTAATTAGGACCAAAGATATTTTAAATTCACTAATTCAAAGTCTATTGACACAATTGATAAATGTTTCTAGGATTTCAGAATATGCCAAATAAAATTTGATTTTATTTACTAATCCTTTTGTGGTCCACTTAGAAATAGCTCAATGAGACGTGCAGCTTGAGCTGATCGGTTTACAGGAAGATTTCATTTTCCATTCCTAAGACGTTTCACTGCTCAACTTCTGTTATCTCTCTTTGAAGGATCAAAGTGAGAGCATTCTTATTTAAATGTCAAAAAATATTTTCTATTTTTGCTGTTAAAAAGAGCAAGTTAAAAGAAAATCTGTACTCCATGAATCGATTGTATACTTTGAAATGCGCTGCGGATTATAGTATTATTTTTAATAATACGAATCAGGATCACATCTCGCATTCACTTTCTCATTGGCATTTATTTATTTACGGTATTTCGTTCATTTCTTCAAGGTTGTTTGATGAAAAGCTTATTTTTTCCATTTAACCCGTGTATTTTAGTACTCCTAAAAATATTTAAACTTTTTATGAATTTGGTTTTCCTAAATAAGCAATATGTTTGTCCACAAGGAGCCCGCGATCTTTGATTCATTTCCATAGGTGGTCCGTAACCAAAACCTTTTGATAACACTGATAAAGAAGATTGATAATGTTTGTAAAGTAGCGAGAAAAAAATAATATTGTCACATTAAATAAGAATTAACAAAAATCCACACACTTCACTAAAACCCACAAAATTTGAAAATAAAGCAAGTTTATAAAAAAAAGAAAATTTGTGTAACAATTATTCAAGACTAAAGTTAATAATAATGTTATTATTATTATTAATATTATTATTAAATGCAAAACTTATAAATAATTTCAAATAAAATATCATTTAGTGTTTGCAACCCAAAACAAACTCAAATTATCTTTCTCTCACCTCTTTAGAATCAAATAAAAAATTAGATTTTATAAGAAAGTGATCAATCAGTAAATCACTTTCAAAATTATCAATCCCTAAATCGTTTACTTTGGCTTTACCCTTTTTTATCATCAAAAGTACAGGTCAGACCAAACTTTTTTGTGTTCATTTTTGCCACCTCTGTGAGGTTCTTATGTAGGAGCTCGTAGAGGTCCTGGTTTATTAGTTCGACCACCTTCTGCTGCCAATGCTAACTCTTGTCAGCAGTCAATCCCGTTAGACAGTTAATTATAACTGACAGCAAAAGTAATTCAGCTCATTAGTCACCTTTGATTCTCGAAAATGAAAGTCTGTTAGCGCATTAATTGAAAAACCTGTACTTGGGTATTAACAAATAGGTTCTTTCAGGACATAACTAATTCATAAACCCTGCTCGGTCAAAAATTAATGAACTATTTGCAATTAATACTGCAGAAAAGAAAAAATATTATTATTTTATTTTATCCCCATATAAAATAAATATCCTGGAGCAAATATCAAAAATATTAATATGCAATTTCAGATATTATTTCAAAGAGTAATTGAGAAGTTCTGCCTCATCTGCCATATAGTCCTGACCTGACATCATCGAACTACCACATATTCAGGTTATTGCGGCATTTGTTGGCTGAAAAAATTTTTAATGTTAAAATCAGACTGGGTGTCCGAATACTTCAAATCCCAGAAAAATGAATTTTTCGAAAATGGCACTCGTTTCTTCATGAACTATGGCAGAAGGTCATTGACATTGGTGGAATTTGTCTTAGATTAATATAAATATTTGTTGTTTTGGTAAAGGAATTCAAGTTAAAAAACGCTCATTTCTAACTTAAAAACCTAATATTTCTTTACCTTTCTTATTTAAAGTACTACTATTTTTTATTTACAAAATTGATATTTATTTTACTTTACATGGGTGGGATGCGTCAACGTGATTAATTCAGTAATTAACAATAACAATATTTTGTTAATTTTTTGGAAAATTTCATGCGCTACCTCAATTGTCAAGTAGTCCCTGGTTATTATTTATAGCCTTTATGTTTACCAGTTAATGTATTTTGTGTTAAGAGGTGTTTGTTTTTATTCCTATTTATTATTAGAATATTATTGTCTAGTATTAAATATTTAGTGATCAAAATAAAATGTGTGGTACTTTTCTTAATAAAATTGAACGATATAATTTTATTTCATCGGGTATTCGGGATGCAGAAAAGTAATGTGGAAATTTAATATCAAAATCAAAAATATTTTCTTTAATAACAAAATCAATTAATCATTTACATAATTTCCATCATTTTCAATAAATCTTTACCATCTATTCACTATCGAATAAAATTTGACTTCTTTTTCAACAATCCAATTTAATGTCTTCTAAGCTTCTCAAGGCATATCTTCATTCACTCTCCTCAAAGCTGACTTTGTTCCTGCCGTTTAAATTGATTTAAATTCCGCTTCTAAATTTTCCATTTATTTCCTTTTTCTTCAACTGACCTCTTTTATATGTTTCCATTTTGTAATCTCTTTTTCTTCATCTATTCATATGTAATCCATGTCGCTCTCTGAAGTTGAAAGAATTATTTGACCCTCTTCTAAAATACTAAGGTTTTCCTTCTGATTTTGGTTTGACTAATGCTTCATGTGCCTCATTTTTGACGATTATCATCATTTCGATGAATTGACTGAGGGATAAATTTTTCTTTTTTCCGTTTTTCTGTGACTACACACATATACCTTTAACTTAATAATGCATCTTTCATTAGTGCGATTTTTTATTTATTCATTTATTGCTATTATTATTGCTGTTATTGATATTATTATTATTATTATTATTATTATTATTATTATTATTATTATTATTATTATTATTATTATTATT
>JBBMKC010150261.1:0-15709 GCA_037834085.1 Bipalium vagum
AATAATAATAATAATAATAATAATAATAATAATAATAATAATAATAATAATAATAAATAATAATAATAATGATAATATATTTTGTAAGACTTAGAAATGAGTACTTACTCTTAGTTGGACAAAGATTTGACTGCTGAAAAAGTGATGATTTATAATTATATATATTATTTTAATGCTTTTATGTAATTTAATTATTGGGGGTCGCTCTGACATTGGTGTATTTCCTCGCATTCAATTAAGAGTCCGGAAAAGTTCTATTTGTCATATATTGCAATGATTTCCGGGCTGTTAGACCTGGTATATATGACAATGTTATAAAATATATTTTATTAAAAATTATAATGTAGAACGGAGTCATAAACTGTCCAAAGCATCCTTCCAATAATGTCGGACGTTCGAGTCAGGAGAATAAAGCTGAAGCAGTCCGCTTAAAGTCCCAATTCTTTATGGTGAAATTATTTATATATCACGGAAAATAATTGTGTACGCCGTAAAACTGATTTGAAATGGTTACATAAAACGTTTATATATTTATTTTTTTGTTTTAATTGATGTGTTATATATTTATTTTTTGTTTTAATTGTTGGCTGTATAATAAATTTAATGGACAATCAGAAAATATGGTTTTAAAAATAGTTTAGGTAACGCAATTTTGGCTGGATACATAAATTTTATTTTATTTATTTTCTGAAATCAATTTTATAAAAATATTTTTTGTTTTAATTAGAGAGGAGATTCTTTTTTAAGAAAATTATATTAACAAAAAAATGAACACGTGTCATTCGTGAGAAAATGTTTGATAATTTTATGTGACATCAAAAATATTATTTATTATAATTTTTCAAGCATTGCTTCGATTTTCACAATTTATTTATCCACCATATTCAAATCGGCAGACTTCAGAAAACTGTTAGATTGTGACCACCAGCTGGTCAACAGTATCACCTTTTAATTGAATTTTGTTTTAAAAAGTAACTGGTGCCTAATCTTAGTCCAACCAATCGTCGTCGTTTGTCGTATGTAATCCATTTCTCATCACATAGTACAACATCGTTTAGAAATCGGTTGCTTCTGATACCATTAATCAGTTCGAATGGTAATTTATGTTTCCATTTCAATTCGTATGGGACATTTTTATCAAGCTTTTCGGTTTTCCCATTGCTTTTAAGGTGGTTCAGAACTATCGGATGCGTTACTCCAAATCCATTAGCAATCCATATGGAAATTAATTGATATTTAGATTCGTGAAGGTTATACATCAAAAAAGAGCTATACTTCGTAAAACAATAACTTTATTAAATCATATTGATTCATAGAAAAATTTATTAAAAATAAATCATTATAATAAAAATCTTTGGCTCACAACTGCTTCCAGGTGAACCGATAACAAAAATAAAAAACAATATAAATAAAATTCCTGGTTAGAAACTATATCGTTCAATTTCGGGTTATGAATCACTAATCAATAATTAATATAATTCAATACTGAAGGTTGGATCAGCAACTCCACCACTTTAGGGTTAAATAACTGAAAATTTTATTTGTTTTCTCTTTTCAATTCTTCTTTTTTGTGTTCTCCACATCAAGTAAGACGAAGAACCAAATTTCTGTCTCAGAGCCTTTGAGTGTAGATACCAAAGAGTGCTCTATCCTTTTCTTTCCATTTTCTTTTTCGACTTCTGTCTAGTATAAAATATTAAACAAATTGTAACATTTTAATAATATTTGTAAATTCATTAAAAAATAGATTTTATTTTAAAAAAGCGTGTTACATTGTTCATTTTGATTTACTATGTTAGTCCCTTTAATAAATACAGGGTGCATCAGCTATTTGAGGACAAAAATTGTTAAAATATATCATGATAATTTTTTTAGTGGCGCTAAAATTGATTTGCAATATTTATTGATACAACATTAAATGATTATTTTTTAATTTAAATGGAAGAGATAACTTTTGAATTAACACAAGAAATGAAAAGATATGCAGTTATTGTTGCATTAACCACCGGACACAGTGACTTAGAAATTTCTTAATGTGGTCAGATCGTTTGTCAATAAAATTAGAAAGGAATATTTGGCATCTGATCGAAATGTTTCCTCTATATCTAAAAGAAAAACACATTTCTCACGTTCAGACATTGTCAGAAATATTAATTTTGTTCAAAAAGTCCAGGATTTTGTTCATGAAAGTTCCGAAACATCAATGAGAAAAACTGCCCATTGACTATCGGTTTCTGAGTCAACAGTAAGACTAACGGTACACAATGATTTAAAATGCAAGTCCTGTGTCATCAGAAGAAGACATTTTGTATCGGCAAAAAGCAAAAAAAATAGTTTAATCCGCTCGAAGTGTCTTTTAAACAAAATCAAGCATCATCCAAACATGCTATGGTTCTTTTCTGATGAAAAACTTTTTACTCAAGATCAAAAAGTTAATAGGAGGAACGATCGATGGCTGTGCTCCAGCAACTTTAACGATATGGGTGTTGTGAGAAACGAAGGTCATTCTATGCCTCCGTATTTCTTTCGACAGAGACTTAGAATTAATGCATCTCTTTATATCAAGTGTCTGGATACATAATTAAAGCCATGGATTGAAAAAGTTGCCCACGGAAGGCCTTATTTGTACCAAAAAGACTCAGCTCCCTGCCATATAGCATTAAAACACAAAAATGGTTATCGCTAAATTTTAACGACTATGTCACTCCACACCTATGGCCACCTACCTCAATCGATTTAAATCGTAAAGCTGTAATTGACACTGAAGACGATTTCATTGAATAAATAAAACTTGTGTCCTTAAAACAAATAAAGTTTCTAATATTGCTTAAAAATATACATTCTTTTCATTAAAAATATTACTTACATTTAATATCAATTTTTGTCCTCAAATAGCTGATGCACCCTGTATAAATTTAAATATATCCAACTTTTCGATTTCGTATTTATTAAACATTGTTATATTCAATTCAGTGTTTGATCCTTTTATCGATTAATTGTAACATTATTTTAAAATATCTCAATTTGAAAAAATTTAAAAGCAAACATTGTAAAATCTTTGACCTTAAACATTTTTAAAGTGTACTCCAGGTGTTACTCTCAGATGAATTCTTCTTATAGAAATACTTTATGTTAAGTTGTTTAACTCTCTTATACAAGAACTGAAAACTTAACAGGTTGACCATAATAAAGAAATAGATATTAGTACAATTTGAAAGTCAAAGTAACGTTGTAATAAACAGAAGCTATAAAATTTTCTGATGAATAGAGTATATTTTTGTTAATTTGAATTGACTTCTTAAAATCTCTTCAACAAATAAAAAAGTACAAAACATTCAGTTATTTTATAAGATGAATTTATAAAATAAATATAGCAGCCAAAGACATTATTTATTTACATCAGGTAAATACTAAGATATGAGAGAATGAAAAAGAATCACACAAAGAATTCAGATCACATTAATCAGAAAAATGCAATTTAAGTTTATCATCACTCCAATTCTGTACTTTAGCCATTTTAAAACTTTCTGATATCATGAATAGAACATTGATGCAAAATATATGATAACCATAAGTGGGGGTAATCTTAAGTGGTTAATACCTGGAACACCCGGCACTAGAATGACCATCAGTTCTGAAGAGAAGCTCTACGATCTCGGGTTTTCAGTATAAGCTCTGATATTATGTCGCAGTTAGGATATTTCATACTAAAGACTTCATCGTTCCATGGACAAACGAAAAAAAAGGATAAAAAACCAACAAGTTACAAAAGGTTATGAACTATTTCTCTCCTTGTTCTTGAAAAATATTACATTATCAGTTCAATCGGGTTAATATAATTATTCAATCATCATTAAGGATGGTAATTGCTTTGGCATTTATGTCTAAAGGTTGAATTCTATTTATTATATTTACAAGACTTAACATGATATTTTATAAATAATGACACCCATTTAAAATATATTAATGTACCACTAAAGTTATCATGGCTTTAAAAATTTATTTTAAATATTTCATCATTTAATGTTAAATTGCCGAAATATTTAAAATCAATTAAAGTTTTAATATTACAAGTAAAAACAAATATTAATTAAAATTATGTGAAATTTATGAAAATAACAAGGAGTTTTAATTAATAATTTTCATTAAAAAAAATAAAAAATTTCAATTTAATTTGAAATAATTAAAATAATTTCTCTGATACATTTCTAGATTTATAGCAATTTTAAAATATTTTCCTTAAAAATTGTGCTCCATTTACCATATTTACAAATTTGTTTAAATAATATCAAAAATTACCACAAATTAAATGGAGGATATTTCATACTATAAGACGTTGTTAGATGAAATAATAAAAGCTCTATCGATAAACCCCGATAATGCCGAACTCATAGAACAGAAGGAGAACATAGAGGAACTTCTGCTGTTAGCCAAAGAGATCGAAGAGCCAATTTGGAAAATCGGTGACGGTTGTCAGGCGCTGTGGGAAGAGGACAACAATTATTACAACGCCGTCATCATTGACACGTTCATTGACGGCACGTGCAAGGTTCAGTTTGATCGACACAATAACAAAGCTATCTGTGATCTTAAATCTCTTAGACCGAAGATGGATGAGGAGAAGCTGGGCAACAAGATCCGCCAGCGAAAGCGCCAGAAGAACAAGGAGGCCTACATGGAGGGCCGCTCCAAGATCAAACAAGCCAAAATGGAGCTCTTGCACGAGGTCGACGCTATGTGCGAGGCCGAGCGCAGGAACTGGAAAAAGTTCAAGGCTAAGCTCAAGAAAAAAGAACGTAAACTGGCCCCCATGAAAAAGGAGATCAAACAAACTTAGACGCAATTTTCCCGTGTATTTTATCAATATATTTATACATAGCTTGTCTTTTCTTTGTTAATGTTACAATTTTTTTCGTTCCATTACAGGAAATGGTATTTTTAAGTTATAAAAATCGATTTTTAACCAATAAATGTTGAAATGGTTTAAATTATTCAAATTATTTTTAATAGAATATCATTTAGAATATTTACCAAGATCTAAAGAAGTGCGGCTTTCTGATTTTATTGATTACATTTCGCAGTTATTTAAAATGGTTCCTAATTTAAATAGGAAAAATAATCGAGTTTTTAGTTAGCTAAAAATTGATTTAGCTTCGATTTTGATTTTTATTACATTTGGCTCTTTCTTTGAGCTCTCTTCAGTTTTACCTCTAAAATTTAAGTTAAAACTGAAAATCGATTATGCAAGTTTTGTATTATTTTTTACTTTGGCATTTGTGTGGGTGTACATGTGTCCTTGAGCTTCGAGAACCTTGTTGGACCCCATTTAGAGTAATTCAAAGACTAAAGATTTCACTACAGAATATAAATACTTATCAAGATTAGCGCTTTCTATTGACTAGATCGATACGCGATCGTTGAAGGTCTTGGTTCTTGTTTTGTAGTCTTGTTTTTTTCACAATGAACGTTTCATTTTGTTTTAGAAAGATGAAATGAGCCTGAACAAGTGACCACTACCGTGTTCCCCTAGACATTTCCTGCTTAAAAAAAACTTATTGATTTTGTGTGATAAGGCATGTCCTGATTACTGTGTTTTGAAATTCAGCTAATTTACTATTAAGAGGAATGACTGATTATTCGATTTATAATCCATAATAGAAATACAAAATGGCTCAAAAACGAAAGAGCTACTCGCAAGATTATAAAGAAAGCATAGTGGAAGAATCCAGAAATGCTTCAAACCGACGGGTTTTCTGCGAAACGAAATTAATACTTATGTGTATGGTTCAAAAAGGGCGAGAGGAACATTTTGATATCTGTCAACAGACAAATGAGGGCAATGGGAAAAGTGCAAGTTCGGATGCTGACGAAAGCCATTTTTTTCAGAGCTCGAAGATACGATTTTTGATTGGGTTGCTGAGAGAGGAGCAGCATCTTTGGTTATTCGAAGAAATGATATTCAAAACTATGTACTACGAGTGGCCTCACAATTTTATTTATGCCTTGGATGATTTTAAGGCATCCAAGCATTTGTTAGATAATTTTCTAAAACGTTATCAGTTAACTCTGCGAAGACCGATAACGCTATCTAAACTTGAAGATCTTGAATTGATTAAGCGTGCGCAATTGTATTTAAGACGTTTGTTGATGATATCGATTTTTCAAAATATAAACTTTCCAATATGATTGCTGTGGACGAGGCTGCTGTTTATGTGGGCCAAAAAAATGAAACTACAATCGAGTAACACTTCAGTTTACGTTCCCTCTACAAGTCACGAAAGTGAAGGCGTTACTTGCATTTTAGAGATTCGTTTGAATGGAACAAAGGTCTCACCAATTATCATCACTAGGGGTTGATTGAATGTTACCAACTCTTCTGAAAGACAAGAAAAAGGCACGTTAGCCTGGGATTCCTGTAGCAATCATCGCGCATAAAATACAAAGAAAATTTTTTCAGAGAGATGAATCGATCAAATAATGATTCCTGGAGGAATGACTGTCTACCTTCAAACTATTGATCTTACAATACATAAAACCTTTAAAGACCGCCTTCCAAGCGAAATAAATAAATACATCGAAAACGGAACGTGGAAACTTCGAGAAGCCAGGTCCAAAAAGAAGTCATCAGATTGGCGAAAAATTCGTTGGAACAGTGTCAGTGAGAGTTGCGTTCGCAGTGCACTGCGAGCACGGTACTTGGATAAAACATTCGCATTTGAGTATACTTTTATAAGACTTGTACCACAGGTTGTGAAGGAATTGGTATTGCAAGACTTCACAAATGCACTTGAGGCTATTGGCGCTTACGATTGTACTCCTGAGGAAGATGAATTGATTCTTTTTGGAAAAACATTTTTGAATGCTTTTTTACTTTTATTTATTTTTTTTTATTTATTATTTTTATACGGCATTGAACAACGTTTAGGTGAAGACATGTCCTATAATAGCGGAAACACGGTAATAAGACTGAACAAATACAAGGAGTCATGTAGATAAGAAAGAAAACCTTTCGCCATAAAAAAACACAAGCCAAGGAGGCGTAAGCAGAATAAAACAGAATTTGGCCAAATATTTGCTGCATGCTGACAATGATTCCCACGAGGAAGTAATTTAAAAATGCAATTCGATTTTTTATCAATTGATCAATTTAAACAATATTCGATCAATATATTGGGTTAGCCATGGGTACATCCTTTTTAAACCTCTTGGAAATTATTATTTGAAGACCGCAAAATGGTGAGAATTTTATAATAATAATAATAATAATAATAATAATAATAATAATAATAAATCAGGATTCTCTGCTCTGAACTATCCTTTCATTTATCATTGTATTGTCCCTGTTAAATTTACGTTTATTCTTGTAGACCCCTTTTATTCTAATCTTAATCAATAATCATCTTTCCTTATTTTCAATAATGCCTTTGTCATTATCAATTCTCTGCCATTTCTCTTTTCTCTTCAACAGGTCTTCTTCTGATGTTGATCTCAGCCTTGTGATAAAGAGGTATTTAAAAGAATTGAAACAGAACCAGAGTAAAAGAGACAAAATTTCAAGAAAATCTTTATAAAAATCGTTTTTCTCGAAATCTTCGACTTTGTAACTTTGGCCTACGATGAAAAAGAGCTTTCAGATCTAGTTTTATAGATTACGAAGACCCATTATCAAGACCACTCCCCTCGTTTATCTCATTATCAAAAAGAACAATGCATTAATCAATATATTTTCACTCTAAAGTTTGAAACATTTTATCATTGATTATCTTGACTTTGACGTTGAGTTTGTTTCATCATCGGTTCCATCATCTTCCTCATTTGGCAAATATTGGTCCTCTTCAGCCTCTGTCTTTGGAACCTGGGTTGATTTCAGTTTCATATCATCCAAGGTCTCATTTCCGTTCGACTTGACATTGGTAGCACTCTGGGCGGTCGACGGCTTCTCGTGAGAATGATGATCACCAAATACTCCAAACCTTGAGCAGGTCCACAGAGACCCGATCAGTATCACGAAAGCAGAAATGGTTATCTTGTCCATATTACAATTTCAAACAGAAATATTGATTAAAACCTGCTGTGGATGTTTTATTAAAATTATGGAACAATAAATAAAATTTTCCTTCTTGTAACTAAAGCAGAATTGCTTTTCATAGTAACCTCGGTAGCTATCACCAAAGGAATAGATGCGCCTGCATTATAATGATATTATCACCGTGCCCTGTATTTCCACATTTTCCATGGCCTCAGCTCTCAGTCGCTGTATAAAAAATGTCGCGTTGAAACATGATTTGTTTCCCTCTGCAATCATGGTTAGCAGTCCTCGAAATGATTAAATAACAGGTACTGAGGGAAATAACAAGAAAAAAACCTAATAATAATAAAAAAATAATAATAGTTAAAATAATATTATTATAAATACTTATTATAATAAATTATTATAAATGTAGTAATAATAATAATAATAATAAAAATAATAATAACCGTAAATAATCTTAGTTTCTTATCCAATATTTCTTACTTACCATCACATTCGTTACTCATTTCCAATCAAAAGGCACCAGTAAAAAAATTAAAACTGAACAAATAAAATTATGAAATATATTTGATCGAATTGCATGAAATAAATTTATTGGAAAACCGTAAAAATGTCAATAGCGATTGATGACTTCGTGTCTTATAAAATAATCTTGGATTCTTCTTGGTATAAAATTGATTAGAAGATTTATTTTTCATGGAAGAATGTCTTTCCACATTTGTTAAGCTGATTTTTTAATTCATCCAATCCTTCAGTACCAAGAGAAGAGCGTAGTTGATGTCCCACGATATCTCACATATGTTCAATGAGAAATAAATCTGGTGGATATGTTGGCCCTATTATTGTTTTCACTTCCTGCAAAACCCTTGTTGTTATACTGGCGGTATGTGGTCTCATTTCTGTCTTCTTGAAATAATGCCTGTAAGTGTTGTCATCGACGGAAGTAAAACGGTTTCAGAATTTTATTGGTATGCCAAAGACCAATCAAATTGCCTCTGATAAATTCAAGAGGTTACAGGAATCCAAAGCGTACAACCCTTTACACCATAATTCCAGGTGTAACTCCTTTGTGACTTGGTAACATCAAGTCCTCATTTCGTCCTTCCCATTCGAATTATAAAATTAAAAAAATAATGGCAGCACCTTGTCCAAATTTTTAGAGACCACACAAAATATAACATGAATAATCAAATAAAAAGAGAAAGAAAATAAGAGAACTCTGCCAGCAATTTTTAATAACAATATGAAAAATCGTGCGGAATTATAAATTAAAACTAAGAATCAGGACTGAACCCTGATAAAAAAATTCAGTCATCATTGAAAATAAAATCGAAGATAATTGAAATAGAAACGGAAACGGTACTCTGTTCAGTTTTTTAACAAAAATAAAAAATAGAGATACCTGTATTTATTATTCTTACTGTTTCGTAAAGAATGGACACGTCTTTGAATAGGGATTAGGAATTGATAAATCACTGGTTGACTGTTAAAATATACCAATCCACAAAAGTACTACAACATTATAAAACGAGATTTCAACAAAACAATTCTAATAGTCATCATATAAACTCTCATTATTCGACAATTAATAACCAGTATGACCTCCTCCATTGTCAACACAATCCTGCAGTCTTCTGAAAATGAAAAACATTTTTTTTGAAAATTCTCTTGTGGTATGAGTTTTCGTTGGTTATTTGCTCTTTTTTAGTTGCCATGTGATTATAATTTTGACTGATACAACGACCAAGATCATCCAAAACATATTCGATAGATGAAATATCAGGAGATCATGTTGTCCATGGAAGAACTGGTACATTTCTGACACACAAAATGTCAGACATCATTTTTGCAATGTGCACCTTGTATTATCTTGCTGATGCTCAAGATTTTACAGTACCTGGAATTATGTGAATTTTAGTGTTTGAAATGGCTTTGTAATTATCTCCGAAAGTAAAAATGATCTAAAAAAGTATTGAAGGGTATTCAAAAGAATATTGAATTCACAGAATATTTTAAAGGGAATATGACAAGAGAAACAAATGCGGTATTAACGTTGATCTGTCAAAAGTTGATTAAACCAGATTGTTCATTAATTCAACAATATGGCTGTTGCACTTAAATCGAAGACCAGAAATGCTGGGTTGTCGTCATATTGACAAGACTTCGTATTCAATTACTAATTCTGAGGGTGATGATGATCCAGTTCTACGTAATTCAGAATAAACTATTATCAAATCAAGGTACATCACTTTTATAATAAACGAGTTTGCAACAATCCTGTGGAGTACTCATGTGATGGCAAAGGAAGTACCAAAACGTGGATCTGAATTTGCAGAATATACTCAAGAAAAGTGCCTGAAAATGAATTTTTGTCTTTTTTATTTAATGAATTATGTTTTAGGACCTCTTTTTTTGATTTTTTACTTAAACCAAAGACTAAAAAAGGTTTTGAAAGTACCTTTCTATCTCTATTGGATGCATAAATCGCTGTATTTTTTGAGTGAGAAATGTATATTCCTGTTCGTGTTATTTTATTCCAATTATTTTTTTGTTTTAATTGCGGATGTGTGTGAGTCTTCGTACGTGTATGTATGTGGCAGTTTTGTGGACACTATATGATGCCTGGGTACAAGGGAAATGAATCTTTACAGTTATCATCAGAAGAATCATAATTTATTTTATATAAACTAATTTTTGAAAGAGATCTGATTTTTATATTCCGTGGAGTAATCTCCTCCACCTTTATCTCTGTGTCTAGATTATTTTTTATCATTTTTTGTCAGTTTTAAAAAACATTTGCAAGGTTCGGTCTCATAATTTAAATTATCTTCTGCTGAATTACACTTTCCGATTGTTCCGATAAATGTTTTGCGAAATGTCTGCCAGTATTTCTGTGTATTCTTCTAACTGTTTCATCACTGACTTTTTACAAAAAGAATTGGTACAGAGTAGATTTTTTTAATATTTTCTTTCTTCTGCTTCATCATTTGGTCACGATTCCATTTGGGTATCATCATCCTTCTACAACTCTACTTAGCCATTTAACAATCAAAACAAGTAATTATGGAACCTGCACATAGGTAAAAAATTAAAAGTCAAAACTTCATGTATTTCAGGAGAAGTCGTAATTAAAAATTAGAATGTAATATATAATAAAAATAATGTAAATAGAAATATAATTAATAAATAAATATAGGTAGACCTTTTATTTTATATTCGGTAGCTCATCGTTGCAGTACAGTTTTATTTCCTAAATCGGTTCAACGTAATTTAAATTGGTTTTATAGTCTTCACAGAACGCAGAATTCACTCTTTTAAGATCTTCAGGTAAGCATCAACAAAAAGATTTTCCTCCCTCAAAAGAACCATTCTGGTCATCTAAGTCAACTAAAACATACTTTGACTAGTTTTTAATCAAATTTGATTTTTCCTCATTTTGCAAAAGTTTGATCCAAAATTTTTTTCTATAGAAACTTCTTTGAAATTCATTTTTAAAATAATTAAAATACAAGTAGGAATTTAAATAATACACCAATTCTATAAATATTATTATTATACATATAATTACTTAAATAAGAAAGTTGATGAATGGTTATTTAGTGTAATCCTAACAGAATCTATAAAAACCAATCAATTTAAGTAATTAATTTTTTTATTTGTTTCTTGCGTTTGTAGTTCCACCTAATTAGTTTTTTGAAACTCAGTTCATATCAGAAGGACTCTTCAATCATGAAACGAGAGATTATTCTTTTCGGTTATTTAAAGTTATTCAATTTGTAATTTGTGGGAATTCAAATATATTTTTGTCACAACAAAACTTATTTATTTATTGTATTGATTTTTATTTATGAATCATATTTAAATCTTTTGTAGTCAGACCCACCAATCGACGAGTATAAATAAGCAAAAAGTAAAGTAACCGTTAATAATAAATTAATCGCTATTGTTTGCGTACAAGCTAAAGTTGATCGTTTGACAGAACAAGCGTTATCGAGTAAAATACGATTTGAGTCTCAAGCAAACTACGAAAACAATCCTGTGAAAACAGAAAATATAGGATCATTTTGATTATAATTAGATAAAGACTTTTTCTTATATATTAATTAATTTTTAAATAATGAATTGATTAAAATGTCAATCTCATTATATAAGTTTACTTAGAAGCTTTCCTTCTTTCAAATTATATTAAGAAGTAATATTATTCTTTTATTTAAACTTATTAATTATTTATGCTGAAAACCAATTTAAAAAATTATAGCAAAATAATATAATAATCTTTTCTTATAAATTATTATTAACAAGTTTGTTTAAATAATACTTTTAATTTTTCGCCAAGTTCAAACCAGAATGGGTGTCAAAGGTTTGATGACTTACGTACTGAGCGACAACTCATCTCTAAAGCCCTACAAATTACGAAAAACAAAAGTAATCATTGACGGTAACAATTTATTATATTCCATTCATGATTGTCACAATGTAATGTGGCAGTTCGGTGGTGAATATGATAAATTCGATCGAGCCGTCGTTAAGTTTTTCGAGCGCTTCAAACTTTGCGAAATCGAACCAATTGTCATTTTCGACGGTTGTTATGACATCGATGTAACCGAGTTTTTGATAGATTGTAATTACTGTAACGTTTCGAGTAGGGCAGCAAATTCAAGACAATAATGTCACGGTTCCAAGACCGGATCAAGACCTGCGCCAATCTCAATCGAAAATTAGCAACCGGCGGATATCTGTTGCCAATGTTATCTTTGCAGACCATGATCGCTGTGCTCAAGCGCCTGAACATCCAGTACTTGACCTGTCCGCTAGAGGCGGACAAGGAGGCGGCGGCGCTCGCCAATCATTTTGGATGCCCGGTCATCTCAAACGATAGTGACTTCTTCGTCTTCCCGCTCACCTGTGGCTTCCTTCCTGTGTCAAATGTCGATTTCCTGCCAGTCTTGGAGGACTGTCAGTGCTGTGCGCCTCGGACGTCGCACTATTTCATGGCATGCTCCATTTTCCGCCAATCGGATATGCGACTGCGGTCCCCGGTCACTCAGCACGCATCCTGTGGTCCTTCTGCCTCCTCGGACTGCAGTGCCATTCAAGTGGTCAATGCCCAATTCATGCCGCTGCTGGCGACGTTGATCGGAAATGATTTGATCGACTTTCATTTTTACCAATTAATTTTTCCATGCGTCAACACAAAAATCAATAAAAATAAAAAAAATCCATCTTTCAAAAGCTCAAAAAAGATTGGTGCCGTTCTAAATTGGTTGCACCAGTTTGACTCCATCGACGCGGCCTTGGACGCAGTATTTTCGTTGCTGTCATGGAAACGGGATCGATTACGATTGGAATCAATTGTTAAACTATCCATTTCACAATATGACTTAACCTTGGCAACGCTTCCATCAACCAAAATGGATGATAAAGGTTACCATGACGTTGTTGACGGTGGTGATGGTAGTAACCTTGGCAATCTGATACGATTGCCGGAACGATTGAGGCGACTATTGAGCCAATCGATTTTACATTCGTCTTTGATTGATAGCGTTTTATCGGGTAACGTCATTTTATCGACCTGCGTTGAATCGATCGGCGATCGATCGATACATTGGATTTCAAGTAGGATCCGCGATCGAATTTATCGAATCTTAACAAGTTTTATTCGCAATAATAATAATAATATTGATAATATTGAAAAAATCGATAATGATAATGAGAAAATTAATAATGAAGATAGAAGCGACAGTGATAAAATCAATAATGATAACAATAATGATAATCGATATTCAACACCGAGGACGATTTGGGAATATATGAGGAAAGAAAGAAACGTTTTCAAACGAAAAATAGATACTAATCAATTGTTGTCCGGTAATTACGATGATATCACGAATGAACCATTCCCCCGAACAGTAACAGATAACGGAGAATCGTTCGTGAAAACTATGTTGCTGTATTGGGTCAAATTCTCCGATAAAACAATCTTGAATTGTCGACAAACGTTGGCAGTGATCGCTGCTGTTTTTACTCAACTTTCTTGGCAACGAGAATCATTTCGACCTGGTTCTCGATTCAAAAAAGAGCGTCACGAGCATCGTCACAATCGATTTTTTGCCGAACCTACCATCAACAATGCGCACCATTTCCAAATCCATTTCATTCATTCTTACAATGAGTTGCAATCTGTGTTTTTCTGTCTCGTTCAGTTCTATGCTGTTACGGGAGTGTTTGGCGACGGTTGTGATGGACTTGTTCCTCCGTGTCCTCAGACGCTATTCTGTGGGAGATTGTGTTATAATTTTTGTCAGGATTTCAGTAGACGGAAGAACGTTTGGCGGTATGCTCGACAGTTGTTTGATTGGTTTCCTTGTGATTCGGTGCAGTCAGCGTTTTTGGACGTTGTGAGAGATGTCAGAAAAGTTTGGCTGGAATTTGATTCATTTATCAGTAAAGAGGAACAGGGAGTCGTCGCTGAAAAAGTTATGGATTAAAATGATTAATAGAGTATTTCCGGTTAGAATTTTTGTTGAGTTATGTTATGTTTGCGTAATTGTCGACCAATGAGGTCCCCGGGAGGTAGTCAGTATAAATCTCTACTTTTATTTAAGTGATTTGAGAACTTCTTAATTTGAGAACTTTTTAATTGAGAACTTCAAATAGGCTTTTTTAATATTTTCCAAAACTTCGATTGTGATTATTGTTTGATCATTTTCCTTTTAAGTGTTACATTTTTACATCATTTTTGCATGTTAGGTTGAAACATTTCTATTTCGTTGATGTATAAGAAAATAATGAATTAGTTTTCATTTTTAAGATTATTTTAGTAATGGTTATCGAACTATTTTAAGAATAAAACTTGAGTGGTGCACTATTTTTTCTTAATATTTGTAGAACTTCTGTGATACAAAGTTATACGTGATATTCCCAGGTAGTAGATTGACATTCCGTTTTATCAGAACATGATTTTTTTCCTAAGAAATGAAGGAAAAAGAAAAAATTCCATATGAAAATGATAAAAATGAATTTGTAGTTGAGTATCAAAATTATGCAACAATGTAATTTTAGTAGTTGAAATATCTTATTCTAGATCCTGAGAAATAAAAGAAATATTTAAAAGTAATGCATAGTCACGACCCAGATGAATGAATGCGGTTGAGCCAGTGACTTTAACCTGAATGGGGCATCGGTATCGTGAAGCTCACTTCAAAGGAGATCATTGCACTTGATAGCTCTCTTCCGCAACCATCTACATAGATTCAGAGTGTACGGGAAATCTGTGAAGATTGTCCACACTTCTGGTGGTGTATATGTTGACTCACGTTTAGAATTAACATTACCGCTTTCAGTTATAATGTCATATATAATCAATGTCTGCTTTTATACCAGCAATTTTTTGATATGCTAACCATCACTTCACCAGATTCTCGTAAAACCATGATTTTCATGGGACTTAGTATTCAAAAACAAAATTTTAAATACAGAAGAGTCTGACGTGCTTTAATTTTTTATAATATAAGTTTCAATATTATTATTATTATTATTATTATTATTATTATTATGATAATTATTATTATTATAATTATTATTATTTATATAATAATAATAATAATAATAATAATAATAAGAATAAGAATAATAATAAGAATAATAATAAGAATTATTATTATTAGTATTAGAGGA
>JBBMKC010150371.1:0-17004 GCA_037834085.1 Bipalium vagum
ATAATAATAATAATAATAATAATAATAATAATAATAATAATAATAATAATAATAATAATAATAATATAATAATAATAGCATTATCATTATTATCATTTAAATCTAACAAAAATACAAATCAATATCTCACAGAATCTTCGATTTGAAAATCAATTATTTTCAATATCGGTTCTTAATATTTTTTTGTAAACTCATTCTAATTTTTGTCAAGGAATTTCTGTAAGTCTTAATCCTCCGCTTTACAGATAACAACTGCCTCAGATATTAAATTTTCGACAAGATGAACATCAAAATCTTCTGGCATTGTAAAAATCTTGTAAAAACCCACGTAACCTTATCAATTGTCAATATTCGATTCTCTGTTCATGGTGATGAGACAGTCTCTCCCTGTGAAATTATTGTCTTTTGATCTTAATAATAATATTGGATATTAGAATTGACAAGGGGTTCCTCTGCTTACTATCTGATCTCTCAACATAAGAATCAATAAAAATTCAAAAATTGTGGTTTAATAAAATTATATTTATTATCAAAAGGACTCTGAATCAATTAGTTTAGTTTCCAAACTATTTTAATCCTGGGTTTTTGATTTTTTATTTAAAAATCAAACATGTCTTGATTTATTGAAGTCTTAAGAAGTGCTAAGTCAAGTAACCAGTTTATCGTCGAAGTCTTTGGAGAACTTTAACTTTGTTCAAAATAAGCGGAAAGAGAAAGGATTGCGTTAGTTTAAACATGATTTTATTTTCGGTTGTTAGGCAGTTTAACTGCAAAACAAAACCCTTTGTAAATGATAATTGGCGGTTGGTGATTTTTTTAAAATAAAATAAATTTGTGATACTAGAGAAAATTGTATCAGAACATTTTATCGTAATGTTAATATTTCGTGTCTAATATTTCTTTCCTTCTTTTTCGTCCTGCTTGTGTTCCCGACGCTCTTCACACTATTCGTGGTCTACATCATTTCAGAACGAGATTCGAGAATTACTAAATGAATACAAAACCAAAAAGCAAATTGAAGAGGGCGAGAAAAGAGAAAGAGAATTGAGACTGGTTGAGCTGGAAAAGGAGGAGAAACGGAAAGAGCGAGAAATACATTCAGCTCGGATCAATGAAAGGGTTTTATTTTTTTTACCCTCAGTGATTGGTTGAGTTAATTGAAATTTTTTTGTTTGGGGTTGCAGAGTACGCGAATGATGGAGCAAAAAATGCTGAAACAGCACCAGCGTCAATTTGAAATGGAACAGAAGCAGGAGCGTTTGAAAGAACTCAGAAACCAAGTGGCCGTCACGGCTAGAAAGGACCCGTCTCGGTTACTGAGACCAACTTCCGTTTGGTTGCACCGGTTGGCCGATTCAACTCATCCAGATAACGGCGGCACACTTGACCCTAGATCGCGAGCAGGTACCAGAATCAGTGATGTACAGCACAGGGCTGTGCCTAGCTGGAGACGGGATATGGTTTGAAGTTCTTTCCACGTGATGTGGTATTTTGTAGTTAGTATCGTTGAATACGGTTGTGCATTTAAATGGATTTTGTATGTTACCTTTTTTCACAGTTATTTATTTACTTCTGAATAAATATAGTTTGTTTTTCAAATTGTATTCTTTTATTTCAATTTTTATCCTAAATTAGGACTTTAAGATTTTTTTATTAAATTGAACTTTTACTTTGATTTTGAACAATCCTTTATCATTTCTGTATTTTATTATTAAAACAAAAGTAATATTGAGTTTGAATTTATAATTGGCACACTAAAGGATGAAATATTGCCACACGGGTCTTCCTTTTTTCAGCGTTACTAGCAGATAGTATGGACTTCATTAAAAGGATGGGGCCTTATTAATTTATGGAAAAATTATATAAACGATAATAGTCGAAAACTGTGATAAGATAATTCCTCTTTCAAACATTTGAAATAAATTTGCTTTATTATTAAATCTAGTTCTATTTTGTTTTTTAAAAACCCTAATTCCCATGTTAAGCCGGGAGTTGACAACAATTGACAAAGATTAAGAATTGATAATGTTCTAAAATTTTTAAAAATATCAGATAGTAACTTAACATCTTGTTTTAAAAATAAAATTGTTTAATTCCAATGATTTTTTCAAAACTTAGGATATACTGTTTTATTTTGTTTCTTAAATAGAATAAAATTTTTCTTTTGGTATGAATTCTGAATTTTTTTAAAAATCTGTAAAATAATCGTAAAGATTTTTTTCTTTTTCTTTTAATAAATTAAAACTAGCAATATCAGAAGTTAAATTTTTTCAAATTTAACTTAAAGGAATTTCATATTTATCATCTAATACTTTACATGTTCCATATTAAGAATATAAAAGAAATCTTAAAGAATCCGAAAATTTTAAGTTTTCTTAAAAGAGGAACAAAAATATTTTTCATATGTTTGTTAAATTAAATCATTCAATGCTGAATTATCTTTATCTAATTGAATTTCGTTTGCTAGATCTTTTATTATCAAATAAAAATCATAACCTGATCCCTTTTAAAAAATATCGGAACAAAATCTGAATTAGAAGCTCGAGTTCTAAATTTTAATGTGCTGAGTGATGGTAATAAATTACTTTTTTTCATTAATGACTACTTCACAGAAAAAAAATTACTATTTTTCATGTTTCTATATTTCTTCTGTTAGGTTATATATAATATTTATTTTTAGCATTTGTAAGTGTTTGCTACGTTTAGTGCGAGATTTATTCTCGAAAGTATTTACTGCTAACTCTGTATAAATAGATTAGATTTGGCTCACAAACTCCTTCTAAGACAGTATCATAAATGAATGTTCTAAGATACTAACAAAAATCAACTATAATAACCAAATTTGTTTTAGAAAAATGTAATATTAATTAATTAAAATCTTCTTGGTTGTATGATAACCGAAAAAGCCCTGGTGTCATAAATACGTATTCCTTCGCCTAGAGCGAAACAGACTCGATTAGTAAAGATAACAAAAAACGGTAAATAAAAAATTTAATAAAAAGAACGTACGTGCGAAGTATTTGCTTCGAATACATTGAGTATTAATTATTTATTTAACACGAATCAAAAGAGGTCGATTACCTTTCAAAAACGCTAATGTGTATTTTTTTTACCTTTTTTATCGGCTTGTAACTTGTCAAAGAGAAGTTAATTGCCAATTGAATGCGAAAACCAAGAGCTTTTATACGTCTGATTTTCACATGCCTGATCTCCTGATTGATTTAAAATAAAACTTTCAAGTTATAGAGTAATGTGTGGGCTTAGGAAAGTTTTCATATTATAGAACTTAATAAATATATTCACCAACATATTAATATTCACTCATATTAATGTATTTATAGTAAGTTTCATCTTTTGAATCATGCTTATTCATTAATTTTGTTTTTATTAATTTTATTGGTTAAGTTAATATCAACCCGCTATTTATATTTATAATTAAATTATTTATGGATTTTTATTAAAAATGGATTTATAGATTAAAGTATTATTATTTTTATAAAATATATCATAAAATATAAAATTACATTACAATCGGTCCATAAATAAAAAAAAGTAAGTCTAACAATGCTTTTTCATGGAAGATTCACAAAATAATAATTATTTAAATATCAATTATGAGCTTTAGAAAATATTTTGCCATCAGCTCTTGATCGATTTGAGGCAACTCCGGCTTCTTTGTAGACTTACTAATTGGATTTTTAATGGATGTTGTGGGTGCTGGAATATCTTTCTCTATGGATCTCAACACATTTGATCAAAATATGGTTGATTTTAATAATCCATTTAGAAAATCTTTTATACAATTTTATCCTTTGAATAAAAGTTCAGAATGTTTTGTTAAATTAGGATAGTTTGAAATTAAGTTAAGAAAAATACATATGTTGAATTATTTAGTAAAGTTCGTAAAAATGTGGAAGGTTCTCTTCAAAAACTGGAGATTAACTCAGATTAACAAAGTAAATTATTTTGGTTACTTTGTTTAAGATCTCATCAAACACTTCTAATAAAATTATATTTTTCTTTAGATTGATTGTTGAAAAAATACAGTCATTCTTGTTACTATTATTGATGAATGGTTTTAGTTAACGCTTGACAGAAAAAATTTGTTGAGTTTTGCTTGGTGACTATATCCATGACTTTGTCGATCAATCTTTGATACGATTTTGGGCAATATCTAGCTTGATTTTTGGAAAGATTATGAAGTCCGATCTCACATTTTTCAATGAACTTTTTAAAATTCGTTGTTGCTTAAGAAAGATAGTAGGAAAATGTAAGAAATTAATCAAAAAATCTGCCTCACATAGACCGTAAGCTGAAGTCGTAATTAATGGAAAATTATTCGAAATTAGTCAATTCATTCCTTCGCATTATAATGATTGTTGAAGTGCTGTTCAGAAAACTATGTTTCATTGAGCGAAAAAGATGGTAATTATTTGGTGCGATGTCTGGTGAATATTGTGAGTGAGGTAAAAAACCCCCACCCCCCCCATCCAAATTCTGCTATTATATCCTTTACTAAAATTGAAATATAGACCATGTCTACTGAAAAAGTCTTGCTTCAATTTTATTAACTGTTATTGGTAACGTGAACATCAACCATTTCACTTTGTTAAGCAGCTTAAAATAAATTATATCCCAAAAATGGACAACATAACCTTGTTTCGTTTTGGTGACGATTTTCTGGATTGACCAGGTTTCATCTATGATTTTTTTCTTTTTGGATTTTCATAAAAAATACATTTTTCATGACAAGTACGTAATAATGAGATATGAAAAAGACCTTTCCCTTTACCTGCTGAGCAGCGCCTGACAAAAATTTCAATATCTGCTTCTTTCAAATGATGAGACAACCACTCCCGGACTACCATTTTATTTTGAATATAAATATAAATAATAAAATAATAATTACATAAATTTTAATAAAAGGTTTTATATAAAAATGTTTTCGCTAAAATTCTGCAAATTCTCTATTCTTTAATATAAAGAAGTTAAAGATTACACAATACTTTGGTCTAAATAAGTACTTTTTTTGAATTGGAATCTGTTTTATTAATTAACATGAAAGATAAAATTTGGGACTACATCGAAAATATTAGTGTCGTTAAGGGAAGACAAGAAAGGAAGAAGCTACTAAATACTTTACCTAAACAAGAACTGGAGTTACTAAATTGAGTTCATCAAAAACAGTGTTGGGTAAAATAAATCGATGAGTGGCTTAGCATAAATGTTTTTGATCTTTTGATAACGAAATAAGCTGCTATATTGCGTAAGAATTTCAAAAAGGAAACTACGACGAAAACAGAGAGGATTAATTGGTTTAAGGAAACAATTATGGTGGAAAAATCATTTCTAGAGTGCAGTGGACCTGAAAGAAATTAAGTAAAAAACTAGCATGATAGGTTCATAACATTCGAGATTCTGGTTTTGAACCTCTTAAGCATCATTAAGGAATTTGGATTATCACGGGAAGAAATTGTCACAAATTTCCTGTCTAAAAAATCATGAAACAATGCACCCAATGAAACACTCATGACGAAATCAGATATTTAAGTCAAAGATATCAGAGGATTGGCAAAACTTTATGAAAAGTTCTGAGAAGAGAATGACTCAAGTAAGCGCATGCTACAACGGAGTTACTTAGAGATGGTCCAGTGTGGACAATATCAAAGACAACCGAAGCCTCTGAATATCTAGACTCAAAACTAATCAGAGCACCATGGTGGGATTCTTGTAGCAAGTGAAATGAGATAATTTCATTATGCTAACAACCATGATGTCCCAGATATTAGACCGAGTAGAAATGAATCAGTTTTCGTTGGTCGAAGAGACTCTCTAGTATTATGAATGAAACAAGTTTCTGTATGTCTCTATAATAAATTTAGGGGCTTATGACAACCAAAAGACGAACAGTTTTGACCAGGTAAGTGTTATTGTTGTGGTAGTAGTAAAAATTTAAGAATGCACTGTCCATTAAAGAATGTATGCATAATATTTGGAAGGCACTGGGATCGTTTTCGGTCTTGTTCACTTTTGGAAGGGGGTCCGAATATGCAAAATTGGAACATTTATTTATGTACAGAAATATATGATTAAACAGTTAATGATTAGCAATATATACAGTCCCCGCCAAAAGTCTTTGGCCATCATGTAAAAATGCCTAGTTTACCTTTTAGTTATTTATTCTTTAGTTATTTCTTTTTTATTGATAAATTTTGATTAATGAAAATTAATTGATTTCTAATGTCGTTAACGTTCTTTACATTTGTACTTAATAAATATTAATGACTAGAATCATATAAATGCTTTTTTCTAGAATTTTAAGAGTGGCCAAAGACTTTTGGCGGGGATTGTAGAAGGAACAGAATATTAGAGATTAAGCAAATCAGATTAAGGAAATATTATTGATATTTTCAAGAACTTTCGGTTTCATTTTTAGTTATAACCATAAATAAGAACAATTTTAGTATATTAAATTAGAAAATTTGGAAGGTGTTTTGCGTTCTAAATCATAGCTAAAGAGAATGAAAATTAACATTCTGTTTTTTTATTAAAAAAATATTTCAAACATTAAACTTGATTAATTAACATATTTTCAACATTTAGGAATTTTGAATTATAAATTGTAATTAAATACCACTAAAAAAAATCCAGGATTTTTCTTCAGAATATTTTTATCAAAATATTAATCAATTTTTAGTAAAATTTACAGAAAACTAAATTAATTATTTTAATAACAATATAATATAAAAAATAAAAAATTATCATATTATTTCGAATTTTTTCAATTTTGTATTTCCTGTTTCGTGAATTCAATTTTAATTGTTCCAACAAAAATCACTGTTTATCTAATTAATTTATTTTTAATGTTACTAAAATATCTGAATAAATCTTGAGAATTTAATATTAATAAAAATATATATTTAATTGAAAAAGTCTTTCTTTTTATTTATAATGTCTATTAATTATCATTATTAATTAATTAATAATCATTCATTATATATTTTAATATATATTTCGATATATAATATCGATTTATAACATTGAATATATAATATCAATATATCAGGTAACGAACTAAGTTTTTCGGTTTTTCATTGTTTAAATTTGTTAGCCCCTGGGATTCTCATTTATCTACCGATTTAAATTTTCTTTGTTTTAGTTTTCTGCTTAAGCATATGAGTTTCAAATATACTGCATAATTAATGTTATTAACCATTATACTCTGGGATAGGTGCTCCAAAATTTCGCTGGACAAATCACAAATTCGAGCAATTATTTATTACGAATGGAAAAATAACATAATTCAATAAATGAAATTGTCTCAAAACTTAACGAGGTGTTTGGTGAAGGAACAATGCAACTGCGAACATTGCAAAATTGGTTCAAAAAATTCAATAGTGACGATTTTTCATTGGAAGACAAAGAGAGGTCTGGAAGGCCAAAAGATTTTGAAGATTATCAAATTATGGACCTTCTTGAACAAAACAGACCAGTTAGTGTTAAACAAATCTCTTCTGAATTAAATATAAGTGATACAGCGATAAGAAACCGACTGAAAGTGTTAGGATTCACTTGTAAACTCGACGAATGGGTTCCCCCTCAACTAGCTGAAAAAACAAGTTGGATCGCATTGAAATTTGTTCAAGACTTCTCAAAAAAACCGAAATGATCCTTTTCTCGACCGGATAATCACTTGCGATGAAAAGTGGATTTATCATGACAATATAACCAGCCGAAGATCATGGTCGTTGAAAGGAGAGGCTCCGCAAAATATTGAAAAACGCAGCCGTACACGAAACAAAGTTCTTTTATGCATTTGGTGAGATTCTCGTGGAATTATTTATTAGAAGTTTCTCAAATCCGGGGAAACCATTAATTAGATGTATATTGTGACATGCTAAGAAGAGTTCATGCCATTATGAAGGAAAACCGGAGCAGTTTGATAAACCGAAAACAAGTGATTTTCCACCAAGATAATGCCAAGTCTCACAAATCAATGAAGACATTGAAGGTTATTCAGGAATTGAACTGGACTCTAATGGAACATCCGCCATATAGTCATGATATCGTCCCATCCGATTTTTATTTGTTCCGGGTATTACAGAATCACTTGATGGGTAAAAAAAGTTTTAAAGATATAAAGTAAAGATTTTTACTTTTTTTAAAGATCTTTACTTTACTTTTTTTTATAAAGTAAAGATCTTTTTTTTTCTCGATCTTTTTCATTCAAAAGATCGAGATTTCTTTAATACTGGGATCAATAAACTTCTAAATAGATAGGAGGCAGTAATAGAAAAAGATGGGGAATATTTGGATGATTAATTGTTTAATAATATTTTATGATTAATAAATTAAATATAATTTATTCAGTCTTAGTTTAGTTTTTAATTAAAAAACGAAAAAACTTAGTTCGTTACCTGATATATTATATTATCGAATATATTGGGTTGGAAATAAAGTTTCCGAACAAAAAATATTTATAGAAAAAAATGAATATAAGACGAATATCAAATGAAATTTTTATGATCTAATGTAATATTATAACAAAAAAGCAGATATCAGTCAGTAATATAACGACGTGGCAGATCACGTTTCTCCTCGTTATAAAAAGACATTTTTTTACTTTCAAATAAATCACCAGCTACTGCTTTCAATTCATCATCATTTGCGAACGTCTTAGAATTTAGGTAGTTTTGCATAGCCCGGAATAAATGGAAATCTGGTGGAGCCAGGTGAGAGAACTTATCACATCAATTGAAAAAAATTTTTCACGGGTAAAATGAGCAATATGTGGTCTAGCATTATCGTGAAGTAGAATCAATTTTTTTATTTCTGAAATTTTTTGTGCGATCGCATCTGATACCTGACGCAATTGTTGGCAGTATCATTCGGCATTTACGATCTGATTGCGTCCCAAGACTTCCCAATAAATACCATTCATACTCCACCAGACAGAAACCATTATCATTTTTAGATGTAAATATCAACAAAGCAGATATCAGTCATTAATATAATTGCCATTGTTCTCTACCACTTAATTCCAGCATCGTGGCAAAGCACATACCCCCTGGTTATTAAAAGACATTATTTTACTTTCTTACTTAATTTAGCAAGCTTGCTTCATATTATACGTGAATTTTTTTCGACAGAGACACGCAATAAGTAGGCATTCATAATTGACGGTCAAAAAATTCTTGGTTTGTCTTGAAAGTCGAATTCTCCATTCCTGAATTTTGAAAACCATTCATATGCCGTAGATCGAGAAATAATTCCATTACAAAAAGTTTTCCTTATTCTGTCTTAAGATTGACCAGCAATTAAACCTGATTTGTAATCATAAAATAATAGAGGACGTACTTATTCTAGTAACAGATGCGAATTTACATTTGATCTATCTGACAATTTATATATTGAAAGGAGAGCTTAAATTTGGTTTATTTAAACAACCTATCTATAAATAAATTTACATACATAATGAAGTCAATAAATACTAAATAATAATGTTTTTGTTATTGGTTTTGTCCGGAAACTTTGTTTCCAACCCAATATTTATTTCAAGTAAATGCTTTTAATCATAATTAAAATATCTGTCCGTTATTATAGAGATTGGTCATAATTACTTTGAGTTTTCTGTTTTAAATTTACCTTTTCGCACAACGAAATTCCTTAAATGATCTAAGATTTTACTGATTCTGCTAAATTTGGAATGTTCGTTAATACGTGTTAAGAAGTGAAACTGTGTGTCTCATATGTATAAGCTATAACACAAATGACATGTAAATTGATAAATGGGTCTGATGTTTAATTTTTAAAATAATATTTCGTTTTCGTTTTAATAGATTTTACTCTCAGATCTTCATATTCTACAGATTTTTCTATTATATTTTGAGGGCTCCGAACCTTTAAAATCTTTAATATTAATAACTGAAGAAGAACTGGGAAAAGTTCGAAACATGCTTCATAATAATAATTTTTTTAATAATTGTTTTTGTAAATCGATGAAAAGCCTTTAATCGAAAAAGAAATTGATTATGTTCACAAGATTTAAATAGGTAAGTTTTAATAGAAATGCCAGTTTAAATTACACAACTCTTCCCTATTTCTGTTTAACATTGATTAAGTTTTTTAACTTCATAAAGAACACGAGCACCCAAGGTTTTATATTATTAATTTATATTAGCAAAATTTATTTATTCTATTCAAATTAGCTTTTTACTTTTTATTGCCCCATGGAGTTTCTATTTGCATAATTAATAATATTATTTAATCAAGCAAATTATTTCCTTTATAACTAAACAAAATTTATAATAACAATAAAAAAATAATTCAAAAAGTTATGTAAAAATTTATATAATGCTAATATTCGTGTTAATTTATCCGATATTTTTTAATTTTAAAATAATAAAATAATGAATAATAATAAAATAAAAAAATTAACTATTTATTTTATTATTTTTTTAAAAATTATTTTATTAACAAATAAACTTTTATTTGGTAAAGTCTTCTCTTTTTCTTAACAAAACTTAAAAAGGACAATAGTTGGAATTTCATCTGAATACATTTCTATCGAAAATCAATAAAACTACACAAAGGGAAACTGACTTCTTTACCTTTGTTTTTTTTTTAATTCCCCTTTTAAAGTATGATGTTTTTTCTTTTGTTTCTGAAGAAAATTGAATTTTATAGACTAACCATTTCTGGAAGTGGACTTTTATTGATCGCATATTCCTTGAACTGATACAGAGTTCGTGTTCACCAAGACATATGGGGATTTTGATAACTTTTAATGAAAAAGAAATTTTGCATCATAGACTGTATTTCTATGATTAATATGATTACAGGTTCAACTTAAAACCAAATTATTTCCATATTCCTTATCAAACAGAGAAACAAGGCTAAGAAAACTTCACAAAAGGGACAATCGTAAAGGGATAATTGATCGGATTGAGCTTTCAATAAAAATAGTTAAAGTATGGTCACATCTTTCTGAGGCAGAACTAAATACTTTTCAAGAATCTTTATAATGAAAGAAAACAAATATAAATCTCAAAAATTCAAGTCGAAAAATTACAGCTTGATCCATGGTAAACATCAACATCAACAAAATCAAAATATTCATGATCAAAATTTTGTTCATCCTGATCTACCCAAAAATCTCAATTTTATTATGCGGCGATGTTGATTCAGGTCTAAGTCAACAATAGAGAGAAATGATAAGAAATTAAATTCACTGTTGCTAATTATAGTCACTGATTCGAAAGTCAGTTCTCTAAACTTGACCCTAAGGAATTTGTAAACCCTACTGCGTTTTTAGTAGATACAAATCACAATTAATTTGACAAATAAATATCTACATCATTACAAATGCAAACTTTACGACATTTAATTAAAAGTAACGAATCTCTCGTGCAATCAATTGTTTTGCATTATCATGATAAAAAACAATCCTTTTACAGTTTGGTAATGTTGGGTGTTTCAAATTTTCTCAGTGTTCAGTCAATGTATTAATATCATTTTTTGTTTTATAAATCTATTCTCATTAATTAAGACATTGATTTCATAGTCATTGATATATAGTGGACGACCAAATCATTGCTTATCTTTCAGTGAAAAAAACCTCTTTGAAATTTCTCAAACCAATTTTGTCATTGATATTTTTTTAATAATTTTTTAGTAGTCTGCCATAGGAAAATTATGAAGAAAGAATTTTAAATAATGTTGTAGTATGTTTATTGTGAATAAGTATATGTTTTCTGATTGTCTATACTAGATTTGAAAGATAAAAACGAAACAAAGCAACCAATGAAATTCACCAATATATTGAAATTTGAATCCATCAATTATATTTTTATATTATTTAAACAATGATTATTTTATTTAAAATGCACTTAAATTAAAGTCTATGTAAAATCGATAATTACTTTATTGCTAACAAAACATAAGCAATAGAAAGACGAGATTTTAAAAAAGTCACAAAATAATTATTTCTCATAAATTCTTTCTTCTTAGTATTTAAAACATTCGCTCTTTTTTACTTATTGCTCTGATAACTGAAAATTATCTTTTGTGTAACTCTGGTTTGACATTTTCTAGTCTGATTGTTTACACTAATAACTTCTGCATCATCTTACGTCATTCCATACTTAACTATTTAGCTAATTGTGATAGTCATTTAGCTGAAAATGAAATTAATCTACCAAATTTCGTTTTGTTAAATTAATGGAACAATTGTTTTGCTGATAAAGTTCTATAATTTTTATTCGTTGTTTTATCGTATATTTTTCCATATTCAATTTCCAATAATTAAAGTTGATAAATCTCTAAATAAAATTCAATTTTCAATAAAACTTTATTATTCAAATAAAGTTTGAACAGCAAAAAACTTTAAAGACTTATGGGATATCCTGTATATAGTAGATCTAAAAATAAGTAGTTGCGGCTTTTTATGCGTTTATTTAGATCATTAACATTTATTGAGTTTTTGATTTTTTTGATTTATTATTTTAATATGACAACCATTTATTTACGATTGAATTTAATTTGGTGTAAAAGCATTTTTTTGGATTGTTATCAGGATAAAACAATAAATGTATAAATATAGGGTGAAACTTCATAGTCAACACTGGTTACTTTATAAATTAAAATTTTGGTCGTACTGAAACATAAACTCAACGCCTATCTGAATCTACTAGTCACTAGTGATTTGTAAGATTCAAATTTGGTAACGTAACAGTTGAAGATGAGCTCTATGCAAAAATAATTTTTTGATGAAGGTGCATAAAGAAATGCCACAGTATATGTTCAATATGACAGTCAATTTTAATGTTTTCAAAAGATGATCTCCAATCATTTCAAATCTATTGGAAAAGTTCAACAGTTTAGGAAGAGGGATTCTTTGTCAATGTTCTAAATCAACCTTTAAACAACGTCCGCATGCTAATATTTTTCATTCTTTTCGCCGTAAATAAATGATATTGTTCATTATTTTTCTTCAAAGATGAGGTAGCACGTGCAAATTGGTGCAAATCATTTAAAATGAAGGAAAATATATGGTTGATTAGTGTTTTATTCTAAACAGAGTTACCTTGTATTAAATTTCGATTCATGTATAAGAATAGCTGAAGTGCTTTTAATTGATCTAATACTTAATTCAACTATACAATGATGTCATGATCAGTTTAAATCAAGACGCCAATGTTTTTCATAGGGTCATGATAACCCATTACGACTGAATTAAATTGATTATAAATCAAAATCTTAATCTATTATTTTCTATATTATCACTTATCATTGCCATTATTATCAATAGAACCGCTTATTCAACTACACATTATTTTTCACTCTTCATGACTGCCACTCTATTCTTAGCTTCTTTTCAAAATACATACTAAATAAAATACAAAAAAGAAAGGAAATTAAAATAATCACATTACAATTCGGTTATTAAATAGAAATGAAATCAGCCGAGTCTCAAAATATAATTCAAAACTCGATTGAGCTTCAATCTTCGACTTGTTTTGTCCTCAACTGACGTCCCAACCATTTATTTTATATTCCATTTGATGAAATATGGAGATTTTGTGTACAGTAAATCACTGAAACAGAACATAACAGTGGCGATAAACAGATATCAACACTAATTAAAAAAAATTGATGATTGATTACCGATGCCCATAATAGCCAAAAATCGTCAGTGCTTTGCATGTCAATTCTCAACTTTCTTTAATATTCGACCAAATATCATTAGACATAAAATAAAATATCTACCGGGCACGCTCTGCACCAATCAAGTAATCAAATAAAAAATTTTATTTCATTTATTCAAATTAACGGAGCGCTTTTTGACCAGCGTATTTTTCAATTTGCACGAAGATGTCAATATATAAATGTCCGAATGAATCGATTGTAATGAAGGCTCGCTTTACCACAGACCAATCATGTTGTCCAATTTATGAGAGAAAGTCATACTTGAAGTCGTAAAGTATTTTTATTGATTTCAACGTACTTTTTTTAAAAGATTTAAAATTAATTCAACTATTTAATATTTCTTATACAGTCAACCCTCAATAATCCGAACTTCAATAATCCTTAAACTTCATAGACCGAAATTTTTTTGTTTATTTCGTCAATTTTTGAACGTTTCCAGATAATTTTGATTCATTAATCCGAAACGTCATGATCCGCAATCGGAAGGCTCTTTTTTGAAGTAAATTCCTAATAATTTTTAAAAATTTCGGATTGATATTGTTTAAATATTAAGCTTATTTACAATTTTTACTTGTTTAAATTAAATATCCTTATGGCTAGAAAAAGAACAAAAATTACAATTCATCAAAAGGCAAAAATTTTTGCAATAAAGGAGTCGAAGAAAATGTCGCTGAATCAATTTTCTCAAATTATCAGAAGAGAATTAAAACTAGACCTAAGAATTTCTACGTTATCAGATTTTATTGATCGAATGGGTATCTCAAATGGAAACGATTAATGTTTACTTGACTGATAAAATTATCGATACAAAAGAAAAGGAATTTGGACAAAAATTAAATGTTGATGACCTGCAATTCACCAAAGATGACTCCATAGATTCAAAAATCAATTTAATCTAAAATTGAAAGTTCACCATGGAGAAGCAAATTCAATGAATGTTGTTGATGTTTCAGCACATAGAAAAAAATAGTTGAAAAATTGGCAGAAATTGATCCATAAGATTTACTCAATATGGATGAAACTGGACTTTTTTCAAACATTTCCTAAAAGAAAGAATTCATCAAGTGAAAGAAAAGGATTAGAACAATCTAAATTTAGAATAACCATTGCTTTATGATCAAATTCGGCACCCTTTGTTATTTGACAGCAAGAAATGAAGATGTTTTAAAGGATTTATTGTTGCAAGATACTGCAATTACCACTCAAATTCAAAACTTAGATCACCACCGGTTTCTTTAATTGTTTTATGCATGATGAACTGAGAAAATACAAAAAGAAATTTTATCTACTTCTTGACACACAAGAATGAGCTTAACCAAATAATGGTTGAAGAGGATATGATTCAAACAGAAGTCATTGATGATGATGAAATCGCTACATTGTGTCAAGAAGATGTTGTACTTATTATTGAAGATAATGATAGTTACAACATAAGTCGAAGGATTTTATTTCATGCAATTGAAATTGTCATCAATTCTTCAAATAGTTCTACTCAAAAAGTAACCAATGATTTAGTAAAAAATTTAAAAGAATTCAAAGTTGATTTACAGAAATTCATTCAAAATAAAACTCAACAAAAACTTGAGATGATTTTTAAAATAAATAATTCATCATTAATCTGGCGATCATATAGATTTTTAATTCCTTCATTATCCGAATTAATTCACAATCCGAAAGGAAATCGATTTTTTTTCGGATTATTGAGGGTTGACTGTATTCGTTTTTCAGAACTCCTCTTTGATGATAAGATATTAAAAGGGATTCTATTGGGATCTAATTCTCATTGTTTAATTCAAGAGGCGATTTTGGAAGCATCGTTGGAAGCAAGTGACAGAAAACAATGACAATTATATTATTCATTGATATCTACTTTGTTGATGTCATATTACATTGTATAAGGTAACGACCATGTATCATAAATTTTTCATTTGATAGTGTCTTATATTCATTTATATTATATATTTTATTATATTATTATATTCATATAAATAAGTTCTGTCCGGAAACTTTGAATCCAACTCAACATATCGTAAGTAAAAATATTCATTTTGTATTTTTCTAAGAAATAGAATCTCCGGAAATTATTGTGCTTAATTGTTTTAATAAGTGTATGATATCAAATCGCATTGGAGTAAATCCATATTTTTTCGATGTTTTCCATCGAAGGAAGCGTGAAATGTTTTTGAATGGTACTTAAGATGGAATCAGTCAGAAAAGCCAGACGACATTTAAAACATATGAATTAGAAAAAGATATCTGCAGAGAGGACAATGATGAATATATCTGCAAAATTAAAAGAGAATGAACGTTTAACGATCTCTGGAAGTCTGAAAAATTGAAGATGAAAAAATATGAGAAATAATTCAAGTTGTTGAAAGACCACCTGAGACGTCACCAGGAACTGCTGCTAAAGAACTTAGATGCAGTTTTAAAGCTGCACACTATGTTTGACGAAAAGATCTACAAATTTATTCATACAAGATCCAAATAATGCTTAAGTTACATGATGAAGACTGTGCTGGAATAATTTATATTTCCGAAAGTCTAATTAATAAATCGCCAATAATTCTTCTTTTCTTCAAAACCACTTAATTTGTTCCGTTGAATTTCTTCATCTGAAGACATAGGAGAAGCTTTATGAAGCATAATATTAACTATTTTATTTAACTCTTATTTATACCTAAATCCAACTATTAGTCCTCTGACGTCCATAAAAGTGTCATTCTCTCATATTACTGGACCATTTTTGTTAGTAACAGGTGTCAGGCATCATTAACATCAATGTCGACCAGGAATATATTTTCTCGAGAAAATTCTTTTGAATTATTTAATGTATTACTAAAGAATGTAGTAATAAAAAACTTTTAATCTCCCTGATTGCCTTTTGCAGTGGGAATGTGATTTCCAAAAATTTTTACAAAAACATCTCATCTTTGAAAAATAAATATTTAAAAAATAATTATTTTTTATTTTATTTTAAAATTAAAATATCTTTTAACATGTTTGGAATTATTTTAAAATTATTTATAAATGTTCTTAAGACAGCTTAGGAAATTTAATGACTTCAGTAAAACAATATAAAAAAATCATGCACGAAAATCGTTCATAAAAATTCTTATCCATTGCATTAACGGACGTTTGGGGACAACATGTCACGAATGTTGTGAATCAAAATGACATTATTTAATAAAATAATAATAATCAATTAAAATAATAAATTTAAATATAAATAAATAAATATAAATAAATAAATATAAATAAATAAATATAAATAAATAAATATAAATAAATAAATAT
>JBBMKC010150372.1:0-15708 GCA_037834085.1 Bipalium vagum
TTAAATAAATGTTGAAGGTATCTATAATTGATTGTTTCCATACTTTAATTTTTACTTACTTGAAAGTTTTAATTAAAATTTGTTAATTTACCATTATAAAATCAAGTGTCCCAATACTTTTGCACGGTAGTGTATATATATATATATAACTCTTATTATAACGGTTCTGAACATTATAATTGAAGAAGATTGAAAAGGTAAAGAAACAAATGATCTTCCTCTTAAAAATTTAATTTCATGAATTGAAAAGTTAAATATGAAAAACTATCTATTATTCAACCGGTTTTATTTAATATTTGCAAAGTATTTTTCCATTTCTAAAGATTTCATTACATTTTCTGTTTTTGATTTAATTTATATATTGTTGTTATTGTTACTGTAGCATATGAAATTTTTAAGTTGAAAAATTTTGAATTTAAATTTAAAGAAAACATAAATGGCTAAAAAAATTGTCAAGGTTAATTTAATATTAATGAATTTAATATCTCACGTTATACAATTTTTTTAGAATCGAGACTTTCAGGGTGATTTTTTTCATTAGCGGAACGTTTTGTGGAGTGTAGCGATTTTAATAGCGACCACTTCGGTTAAATCTAAATAATATACTAAATAGTTACAAAGTAAAACTAAAAAGTAATAATAATTTGAGATTAAATTAATCATTTAAAAATTCGACATGTTGCAGCTATTTCGAATGAGATCCAAATTAATTAATTTATTAAGTAAAATGTTGAGTTTTTAATTTAATATTAAAATATTTATTAGAAGAGAAAAATATAAAACAGACCTTTATGAAACATAGGTTAATTTAAAGGTAAAATTATAGAATTTTGTAATATTTTAGAAATATATCGAATTAAATTTAATTAAAATTCTAAAATTAATTAATTAGACTTAATCCGACTTAAAGCTATTTTAATGGACAATGCTAAATATTTTTAAAAAATAATAAAAATCTAGGATTTTATAAAATATATTTTTAGTAGTAAAAGAAATTTAAACAGAATTAAAAATTAGTTTTGCTTCAAAATCTGTTTTGCTGCAACTCATTCTCATAAAATCTACCTAATATTTTTTCATCTTTTAAATGTATACTGCCATAAACAACTGGATTTATATAATAAATATTTCCTCTGTCCACTTTACACTGTTTAACCTTTTTCAAATTTCTTTTTATAATTAGTGAGTTTACCCAACTCAGCAGTTCGCTAAAGCCCAGCAAAGGCGATAAAATAATATGGGGACCGCTAAAGGAGTCAATAATAATAAAAATTAAGGTGGTTTAATGTACTTCTTGGTGACATTTTAGAGATATTTTTTAAGAAATTCACAACACCATTATTGCTCCATTATTTAAGAAAACAAACTGATTAATGAATATAAATGATTTTATCATGTAGTAGAGTAAGAATGGTCCATTTATAAAAAAAATTATAATTGAGTGTAATCCCCATTAGTCATTTATAATCTACTGCTTGCTAGTGTTTTTAAAGTAAAAGTGTGGGGGAACAACTATTTCTGCAATAATCTCGGTCCAATAATTTTTAATTATACTGCTCAAAGTAGTATTCGTCAAAATGGCGAGCAGTTTTATAAAATATAAACATTACTATATTTTAAAATATACTTATCAATTTTTTGAGTTTTTTCTCTTTCAAAGTAAATAAAACATGTTAATACCAAGTTTAATTTTAGAGATAGTTAAAACCGGACAATAATGTCTGTTAAAAGAAATATATTAATTTTATTCATAGTGGAGAAAAATTTCTCCAAGTCTATCAAATTTCATGTTAACATTTATGACATAAAAAGATATTAAAAACTAATAATGGTAAACATTTGACATAGCATTAATTAAGAATTTATAATTGTCGACAAAGGACAATGGATATTTTATAATTTAAAAACGTAAAAATTTCTTAGATGACAGCAAAAGATTTTCTAAGTCTGAAAAGTAAAAAAAATACCCTAACGTGAGATTAAGACATTTTCACATATATGACTAAATTTTCTTTTATGGAATTTTTTCAATAAATGAAAAAAATTTTCAATGATAAATATTACCAACTTCAAGCTGAATTTTATTAATTTAAATCATTAGTATTACTTAAAATAAGCTCAATAGCTACAGACAGTATTTATTGTTCAATTTTATGAAAATTGATTTAGACCAATTAAATCACTGAAAAGAATGAGGCGAAAATATAAATATATTGTCTAATGATGAGAATAATAATGTTAATATTTCCAATTATAAACAATATATCCCGCTAAGAATCGATTTAAGATTGTTATGTAACACATAATCAAAGAAGCTGAAGTTACACATTAGTTATTAAATAGGGTTTAATTGTATATATAACTGTATATATGTAATTGTAAATATGCATCTAAATGATATTTTATTATTTAAACTAAAATTAACATTAATGATTCCCAATGTTACCTAACATCTTCAATTTTCGTGCAAATTCTGAAAGAAAGTATTTCTTTTTCGTTTTATTAACAGTTATTATTATAACAATTACAATATTACCAAGTTTCTTAAATCGAAAGGTAGACACAGTTCCTTTTGGAATGAAGGATTTTGACCAATTCGCAAACAATAATGCAAATCATAGCATCTGCTTGTCAAAAATTCATCTGACTTATGGAAAGCAGAACACTGAAAACAGTGAAAAGAACGAAATGATCATTTACATTTTAAGTCATTCGATTCGCAAAAGGGTAAGAGACTCAATTAGAAATTCATGGGCATCCAATTTAACTGTACGTTTTGTCGTTGGAGTTCAGAAAAGTTGGTATCATGACAATTATATTCTTTCAAAAGAAAATAATAAACACAATGATATTTTACTAATGGATATAAATGAAGAAAACTTTCAACATAGTTGCAAAATATTGCTTTGCCTGCAACATTTTATCAGTAACAAGGCCGCCAAGTTTATGGTAATAGTAGAAGATGATGTATTTATCAATACTTGGACACTTCGGCGTTTTATAAGCAATATTGCCGGAAACGATGAAAATTTTATTGGTGGATATGTCGTACACGATAAAATGGTACAGGCAGTTCAACTAAACAACCCAAATCTCAAGGGGAATTTCAGATTCAACTTATTTCCTCCATATCCTTTGTCAAAATTTATTTTAATTTCTAAGAAGTGCGCAATTTTGTTACACAACAAAGCTAAGACAGTAAAACTATTTCCTATTGGAGATATTTTTGTAGGGATGTTATTATTTGCCACAAATATAAAACCATATGAAATGAATAAGTGGATTATTATCCATAGAGCTTCATCAAACGATGATAGGAACATTATTTCCATTTCCAAAGTTTATTTCGACATTGTTTTCAAATTTTTCCAGAATCAAAGTCTATATTATAATAACTAAATACTTTGTAGACTTATTTATGTTTAAGAATAAAACTAATATAATTTTTACAATTAATTATATTTTATAATTCCACGCAATTATTTTTAAAATTATTTAGATTTTTGAAAAATAGAATAAAAATTTTTAATCTATTAAAGTTATAATTAAAAATATTAATATGTATAAATCCTGTTTGTTAATTATCAATGTCTTTTATAATAATAAAAATAATATTTTTTTTAATGATATAATGAGTCGAATATTAATTAAGAGCATACGTGAAATTAATAGTTCTAATATATATTTTAAAATTAAAAATAAATAATAATTGCTAAAACTCTTCGATAATACTTTCTGAAATGATTTGTGACTACCATATGACATCTCATTGTTTTTGATTTATATTTTTTATGAATTAAATTTTATTTGAATAATCATTTACTTTGTGCAATCTTTTTTGACAATGACCAATTTTGGTTTGATATTTTAGATTTTTGTATAAAATAGGAAGTTAATATTGTATTAGTTTGTTAGGTCTAAACTTTTTTATATAAACAAAATGTTAAACTTGTGCAGGAGATCTTTTGAAAATATAAAGATTTAACAATTTAGTCTCTGACTTAATTTTAAAATTAATAGATAGACCAAGTTAATTTTATATAGTACTTAACTTATTTTTCTCATTCTTTTCAGTATTTTTATGGAGTTATTGGCAATAGAAAATAATATTTTGTTTTAAAATTTTCAAAATTCTTACTGTGCAATTATTTTGAGATTTTATTATTCATTATTGTGTTAATTTTATTGGTCTCATACTAAGAGAAGCAGGAGTGGTTAATTTTGAAAAAAAAGAACCTAGACTAAAGATAGACATTTGAACAAGGATATAAACAGATTTGTGAAAATTCGATAAGTTTTAAAAATTATATCTTTTTAGAGAATTTTGAAAAAAACAATAATTCGGATTTGGAAAAAATATCATGTTTTCCTGAAACAATTGCATAATATGTATTCATTATAAAACAATTTGAAGATCTATTTACGATATAAAAAGTACTCAGATTTAAATTATTCTTTTATTTCAATGGAATTAAAATTACGTTTGATAACACTCACAAATCAATCGATTTTAATTTAAATTCAGGAATTTTATTCTAATGCACATAAATGAAAGTTGTTACACTCTATTAGATTTTTTTTCCAGAAATAAAATTATTGTGTGGATCTTGAAAAATTTCGATATATGAGATATAGTTGAATTATCAACATACTTGTAGCTCTTTCAAATTACCCAAGAAAATTTATATTTGTGATCATTTGTTCTAAAGGTTTAAGATATACAAATCTTTTATATTTTTAGTTGATTGAAAACTTGTTATAATCAAGTGCACGACCTATACATAAGTTTTTAAAATCACAACATTCTTTTGCATAAAAGAACCTCTAAAAACTTCAGAATTTACTAAAAATTTTCATTAATTTTAAAATGTCAAAACTAAACATTCATTAACAAAGATACATTTAAAAGCCTCTAATGACTTGATACTAAACATAAATCATTTCATATTTACTATAACTAAGTAATAGAAAGTTAATTTTCTAAACAAAATCGTTAACCATTTATTCTAAATTAATAATTAATAAAATTCTTGATTAATATTTAACATAATTAGAACAATCTTTTCTAGATAAATTCACACTTCTATTCCAACACCAAAAAAGTTGTCTGAGTCAAACCAATTTTCTTTATTTTTTTTGCGTTTATCGTTTAATTTTGAAGTTACTTTTGAAGGAGTTTTTCTAATATTGCAGAGCTATATAAATATTAATCTTGTAAAAATCAAAATAATAATCAATTAACTTTTCCAGCACTCTTACAATCAGATAGACCCTTAAATGATAAATATAATTAAACTTAAATTTGAAAAACTAATACCAATTTATTTGACATAGAATTTCTTTTTGGAGTTATTGGTGATACTGTGGCACTGTTAATCGAAGAACCTTTTGGTAAAACACTTATTTGAAAATTTTCTTGATCGATACTCTTTAAGTCAATATGAACACTTTCTGAACTTGATGATTCATTGTCTGAAATTTCCATTTTTGTTTCAATAAATTCACTTTCGTCAAACAACACTTTTCGCTTTTTATTTGCAGATCCAGGTTGTCGAAGAATTCCTTTTGGTGTTTTTTGAGGTGTCTGTCTTTCTCTTGCTAACTATATGTTTATTTCATTATAATGTTTATTAAAATTTATTTATATACTTCGAAATGCTGATTAGACAAAGATAAGCCAACCATATAATTCAGATTTGAAGAAATTGTAGATGCCTTAGGTGTTGCTAAGTTTGATTTTTTTATATAATCTGGCATTTGGCTACTTGATGGTGAACTTATTTTACTTTTTAGTTCATTGTATTCCAGTTCAACTTTATTTAGTTTTAAAATTATATTAGTCTTTTCTTCAATTTCATTAAGTAATTTGGAAATTTGAATAGCATTTTCAGCCTCTTTTGTTTCAAGTATTTTTTTATTATTGCTCAATTCATCAGCTTTTTTTTCCTTAAAAATACTTAAATTTTTGATTTATTATTTTAATTTACCATGGAAGCGATATTTTCAGAAAGATCATTTACTGACAATAATGCACTGTTCAATTTTTTCTGAATTTGTTCCTAAGAAAATCAAATAATTTTTGAAATATTAAAATTAAAAAATATAAAAATACAATTAGTGAAATGATAGAAATAAATCAATAAATAAAACAGAAAATTTTTTTTTCATTTTCTTGAAACAGTTTATATTAGATTCATATTTGTACAAATATTGTTGCATATTTATTACATGTATTATTCACTGACACGTTAACGGTATTGTTCGAATTCATAAGTCAAAATTGAAAGTAGTATTTATTTCACAAAAATAGTTGATTATTTGAAAGAAATTCTCTCCTTTTTTTTAATATATAAGTAAATCAACTATGCCATATTTTAATAAAATTTTAATGAGACTAATAACTTATTTATTCAGAAAATCTTTTAAAATTATTTATTATTTATTATTAAAATTACCTAAATGCACCTTTCAGAATGCAAGGGACCCAAATGGAGTCAGTTGGTGAATAATTATAATAAAATAAAATTTGTTGTGTGATTGTCAATCTAAATGTCCTGAGTGGTGGCTATATTGAGTATTAAGTTGCCACTCAAGAAATTTCAACATGCAATAAAATAGATTCGATGGTTTTTGGGGTAATATTTTATTTGAAGCGCTAGTCAATTACTGACTTTGTCATTTTATTAGTATGCATATTCTCCTCATAAAGAAAAGGGAATAAAAAATTATTGCCCAAGACTGAATACAAGACGACAGTTGAAGAGTTGAATTATTGGATAAAACCTTGAATACTTGATTTTCTTCCCCTGTTTTGAATTCTTAACGAGATGTAACTTCTTGTACAGAATTATAAAAGAACGAAAGTAAATTTTTTATGTTATTAAAGAATGCAGAGTTAACCCTATCCATCTCGGTAGTCCTTATTTAATTAACAATCTTTTTACGAATTTGATTAACCAAACATTTTTCTTTGTGAATTTGCTCGCAAAGTGACTCATAGTGGAAAAATCACCCACAAATAGACATGGATACCAAATACATTATAAATTATATATATGATAATAATTTCATATAATAATTTTTATCTTTTTATTTATTACATTAAATTGATTTGTACGTATTTTTCTATTTTTATATTATTATAATTTTTCCAAAACCTATGATAATTTTAAAAAATAGTTATGAAATATTTACAAAAAAAATCACGAGGTTTTATTGAAACTAACTTTCTCATATATAGAACTTTTTAGATTGTTTTCCAATTTTTCTATTTCATTCTTGTGATTAACTAGACATTTGGACATTTCAGTCAATTCAATTTTCTGTAAGATAAAAAATATAAATTTTTAGAAAACTTAGAAACAAACTGATTTATCAGAGAAGTTCTGGGAATCTAATGTTAGGTTATTAACTAAAGCTTTAAAATTTTCGATTTCTTTATTTTTCTTTTTCTCATTAATTTCATTTTCATTTTTGCATTGTTCTAATGTAAACATTAATTCTTTACGCAAATCTTCTCTCGATTTAAGAACATTTTGTTTATCTTTTGACAAGTCATCCACAAATGTCTCCAAAGAAGAAATTTTACACTTATATTCTGACAACAGACTTTCTAGTTGATTAATTCTATTTTCGTAATTCTTAATTTTTTCAACATCAGATTTGTGTTTTGTACTCATTAAATCGGCTTGATCCATTTGCTTTGAAAGTTCAATAACTTTTAAGGCTGAAAGAGTTTTCATTTCCTTAACACTTTAAATATTAATTAAAAAAAATAATAAAAAACTTCGCAATTTTTCTCTAAATTTTTATTCAATTTTAATACACTTTCATATTTATTATTCAATTCTTCATTCTCATTTTCTAAATCCTTTATTTTTAAATCCAGGTCTGTTTTGGTATATCTATTTCAAAAATAAATATTTTATCCACATTTATCATTTACCTGAGGCTATTTATACTAGTGTTAAGTTTCGCAATTATTTCTTCTTTTTCTTGCAAATGGAATTTAGTCTCTTCATTTTGATTGTTATACTTTACCTAGTTATTTTTAAAATTTACATATAAATATTTGTTGAACGAACTTGAAGATCTTGTTTAGCTTGTAGTACCTCACCCAAGCTATCTTTAAAACCTAGTAAATCTTTTTTCAAAAGGAATTGTTCTTCATTTAGTTGACTTATGAGTATCTTAATATATTTAAGTATATATATTATAAAATATTAAAATTAATACGTCACAATTTTCTTTTTCTTTATTAATTTCAAAAATCTTATTTTCATATTTTTCCAAATTATGTTTATTCTCTTCTATTTCACTTGTCAGTTTTTTTATTTCAGAATTTTGATTGGTCTTAAGTATAAACTAAAAGTAAGTTTAATTAGATTTTTTAATTACCAATTCTTCTCTTAAGTCACAATTGCTAGATTTAAGAACTGATATACTTTTCATTAATGATTCTAAATTCTTTATTCTTTACTATGTATGTAGTATTAAATCAACAAACCATTTTCTGACTTCAAATTTATTATATTAGTTTCAGCTTCTTTCAATAACTCAGTTTCTTTTTGATACCTAGAAAACAATTTAATCCAGAAAAATTTTAAAATGTAATTATTACTAACAATCTTTAAAAACAGACAGTACTAACTTATACAATTATAAAAATTATATCAGATTGTAATTAATATTTTTATTAAGTTCCATTTTTAAACTTTAAATGTTATCAAAACTATAAATATCACATTATTATTGAAATATCAATTTATCAAGGTATAATTATAACTTTAAGTATAGCATTGTTTGTACATTTTTCATATATTCATAATATGTATGTTTATTTCCATAACGCGACCACCAGGTACAATTCAGAGCGACAAAATGTAGCGAGATGTTTATATAACAAACGAAAAGGTTTACCTGCACAGAGAAAGATACAGTTGAATTCAGGACAGCGTTTCTGCTGTGGTGGCAATGATCATAGAAGATTCGAATGCGCACTGAAAGGAAGATGTTTAATTTGTGGAACAAGTGGAACCAGTTTCGAGATTGTCACCTATTAGAAGATGACTCGCGAAGACCGGTAATGTGTATACATGATGAAATTGAAGATTCAATTTCAGACGGAGAAGATAATTTGGAAACGGGAGGGGATGAAAAAAACCTAAGCGATTCATCGCTTACATTTCGTAAGTGGGTTCAAATAATTAAAGAGCTTTCAAAATCGGAATGTGAATGACAGAGAAGAGATGTTCCGGTCAGAATATGGACGACGATAGAGCCTAGTGGCAGTTGATGGTAAAAAGTTGAAAATGTTGTGGGACTCAGGAGCTTCAGTTACGGTAATCAGTGAAGAGATTGGAAGAAAGTTAGTATGCCGCAGTTAATGAAGAGCACCTTATTGTTGAGTGGATTTTTTTCGGAAGTTGGCGAAAAACCTCTTGGTTCCTGTACAGTAAGTGTTAGATGAAAAGAAAAATGTCGCGAAGTAGATATGGTATAGTACGGAATATACAACCATGTTTTGTCAGTGGTGTAAATTTGATGAAATTATTTGGAGTCGAATTATGTGAAATCAGCAGTATTGAGGTGGCTTTAAAGAAGAAAATTACTAATGAAGAGCGCCAACAATTGATTACACAATTCTGTGCAGAACAACTTTTGAAGCGATTACGAAATTTATTAATGAAATGTGCACACATTTTTATGGGATCGACGTTTAACATCGGGCACATTAAGATGGTACATGACATAAGTGACAGTAGGTCTAATATTGCAACATCCGAAAATTGACGAAATGATTGTGAAACTCATGACAGTGAGGGTTATCCGGAAATGCAATTGTCCGTGGAACTCTCCACTGGTGGTGGTAGGAAAGAAAGACGAGTCGATTCAAATATGTGGATTTTAGACATATTAACGCTATTGAGGAAAAATTTTCCTTCGTAAGCCAGACATGAGGTTATTATTGGATTGTTTGGTCAATTCAACGTGCTTTTCGTCTGTAGATCTTCGAAAAGAATACTACCAGGTGGGGTTGCCAGAAAAATCACGACTTTTAGTACAAAGCAATGTCAATTTTGTTTCAATAAACTTCCCTTTGGTTTGGCCACAGCTCCAGCTACGTTCCGGAAACTCGTGCACGAATTGCTGGACGACCTAATATTCAATGGTATCATTGTTTATCAATGATATACGGGGTTTATAAAGCCATCATAATCGAGTCTTAGAAGAGATTTTGAGAAGACTTTCTGTAGTAGGGCTAAAGGTAAATCCAGGAAAGTGTAAAATTAATGAAAAAGAAATAGTGTTTCTTGGAGATACAATGAGTACAGCGGGAATTCGTACAAATGAAAAGAGGATTCAGGATGTTATGAAAGTGAAACCGCCGAAATGTGTGTCGAACATGCTGTCATTTTAAGGCCTAATGAACTATTATCACCGTCTTATTGATAAATATACAGATAGCGGCACCATTATATCCCACGACATCGGGAACTGATAAACAGTTATGTTGGTCAAATGAATGCCAGAAAAGCTTCGAAGAGCTAAAAAGTAGATTATGCAATGTCTCAATACACGATTATCCTAGAAGGGACAGAACTTTCGTGCTAGATAGATGCTAGCTTCAACGCCATCGAAGCTGTGTTGAGTCAATGGCGGAGAGATGGATCAGAAGCAGTAATCGCTTACGGCTCAAGGCATTTGTCAGCAAATGAAGTGGGTTACTGCGTGACTCAGGAGTTGCTGGCGGTGTATGAATTCGTTTTCCATTTTTAACAATATCTATATGGTAAACGATTTGTAGTCCGAAACCATATAATTTATATTTAAAAGTAGATTTAAGTCTATTTAGAGTTTTGGTACTTGTAAATTTCCTACTTCGATTTTTAAAATTTGTTTTAGTACGTCATTTTAGAGGTCATTTGGTTACCAACAAGAAATGTTAATTAAGAAAAAATCTAGGATTATTTGAGAATTAAAGCGAAAAGATGTTTAAAATTATTCTCACGTATGTTTCAATTTATTATTTTATCCATCTATTTTAAAAATAGATTATTTAGACTTCGAAATCACAAAAAATTGTTAATATTTTTCTTTAACTTTTATCTCGATTAAAGTAACTGTCGGATGATTTTCGGTAGATGTACCACCAAGGTCAGCTTTTGTTTAAATATTTTATTTTTAATGTTGGTGGTACATCTACCGAAATTTTATTTGATGAATTAAAACAAGCGTCAAAAGGTAGATCCGTAAAATTCTGGTACAATTCTAAAAAATTAATAAAGTAACAATCCATTAACACCATAGACCTATTGGAATACGCATAAGAAAACTAAGCAAAATCAATAATTGAATAATTAAAGATACGTAATTCGAAAATTTTTCTATATTCAAATTTTGGTTTTTTATTTTAATAATAAAAATTATCAATATGTTATCACTGTCATCTTCTGAAATTCTATTTTTTTTATTTAAAATATGAAAATCAAATAGATACAATTCTAAATTAATGATGATTAAATTTATGTACTATAACAAATAAATATATTCGGGGTAATAATCACTTAATTGTAATGTTAGGACAATAATAATATAATGTTTTGGTATATAGACACAAATAATATTTTTTAATTTCAGAAATAAATTGAAATCAAATCATTAAGGAAATGAGAGATATAGCCATAGTTAGATGAATCCATTATTTGGCGTTTCTTTTATTAAAAATAATAAATTTGAATGATGAAAAATAATGAAAATGCATTTAATTATTCTTTATTCAGGACAGAATTCAACTAGGTAAAAATTATTAACATTTCTCTGTTTTAATTATTCAATAACAATTGTATTTCATTTAATAAGTTCAAATTCTATCTCTTTGAAATTTCTATAATATATAATATAATTTCTATAATATTTCTATAACCCATGAAAATCATTAAGCTAAAATGTACTAATTTCTTAAATTTCTTAAAAATTGATTTTTTACTTGATATCCCTTTATTTCGGGAAATTTTCTAATCTGTTCGAAATATTATTAGATTTTATTGAAAATAGTTTTAAGTAGTTTTACATGACATCTCATTATTTAATTTCATATATCATACATAAATTAAGAGGAGATATTTGCTTTTTTATCTGAAAACAATATTTCACTTACAAGGTTTCTAAATCAGAAATATTTTTTCCTTTCTCTATTATTTCATTTGTTAACGTTTCAATCGAGGTACTTTTAATTTGCAGTTTTTTATCCAGATCTTCTTGTATGGAATTATTGAGTATATTTAAATTTTGAATTTCCTCATTCATTTTAGCATTCGAAATTTTTAGATTCGTCAATATATTTTCTTTTTCAAACAGCAGATTATCAAATTTATCTATTTCCGTTTTTGCTGATTCTTTATAACTGGAAAAATTTTCTTCTAATTTATTTACATTTTCATTTAATTTCAGAATCTCTATTTTCTTATCTTCTATTTCTTTAGATAAAATACAATTGCTTTCGTCCATATTTTTTTTAGAAAACTGGAAAATAAAATATGACTGAGTATTATAAAAAATATTTATACTTCTAAATCAGATAATTCTTTAAGAGTCTCTTCATATTTTCTTTGCAAAATTGTATGTTGATTCTTTTCTTCCAATAAAGAATATTGAATTTCATCTATAAAAATTAATTTTGTTAAAAAAAATTAATGTACTTTTCTGTAAAACAATATCGTTAATTTCTTCAATCTTTTCTATTATGGTTTCTTTTTCTATTTGTAATTGATTTCGTGTTTCAGTTATTTCCAAAATGTAGCTCTCGAACTATATCTAATTAAAAAAAAATAATTAATATCAAATACTTTAGCTGCATGAACTATTTCCATATCCTGAACGACGCAATTTAATTTTTTTATTTCCATATCTTTTCCCATTACTGAAATTAAACAATCATTACATTATTCTAAATGAGTTATAATACCTTACTTTTGTTATCCATGCTGGTTAAGCATAAACATTGAGTTTTAGCAAAATTTTTAATATCTTCCAAGAAGTTGTCCACAATACATAAAACTTTATCCTGAATTAATTTCAAATTTTGTGCTTCTTGTAAATCTATGATTATTATAAATAAAATTAATTTTAATGTGTACTTAAATGAAAATATCTAACTATTTTTATTTAATGTTTCAATGGTTTCAATTTTTTGTTTTAACACCTGACATAAATTTCGTGAGTTTTCAATCCTGATTTTAATAAATAATTTAATAAAATTTATATATATAAAATTCAGCCAGTTTTTGTATGAGAATTTTAAATATAATTAAAAATTAAGCAAAATTTAAATATATAGAAAATTGAAAAATAAGAAATTTCTTCCAATATTAATAAGTACTGTCAAGATTTATTATCATTTCATGAAAAAAATAATAGAATGTTACAAACTCATTAAAAAATTTTATTTTTCTACAAATGATTTCTATAATTTAAAAATTATATTTTATCAGACAAAATCATTAAATGCATACCTTTTAGATACTTCCGTCCTACAATCTATTTCCACTTGATAATTTAAACTAATATTTTCTTGTTTCATCTAAATATAGGAATTGATAATTCTAATTTCAGTTAATAAATAAATGTTCCGTTAAGGGAAAGAGAGATATGTTCAAAATACATTGAACCTGATAATCTAACCAGAATTCTTAACATAAATTAACTATTATTTATCAATATCCTTTTTCTTAAAGATTTATTTTTAAAATTTACAAACTGAGATGTGCTTATTTTGATTAGATCTATAATTATGTTTAATTTTCCTACACAATTTTTTTATAAATAATCTTTTGAAAATACACGTAAATGATGCTTTTAAAGAAGTAATCACTAGTCCTACATTAGACGTTAATGTTTAATTTTAATGCCTCTAAAAGTATCAGAAAAGTATTCATTAGATAACTTCGAAATATAATTAAAATTTACATATGGTCTTTAAAACCTAAAATATTGAAATTTTAAAAATAGTTTAATACTTGGAAATCTAAATTTGAATTTCTCAAGCTTTCTATGATTTTTTCGGCTTCTTTTAACTTTTGAGACTAAAAAAAATTAATAATATTACAAATATTAAAACAACTTTCAAAAGTAATTCCTTCTCAATACTTTCTTTCCATTTTTGAATCTTTTCTGCTTCTAATTTAAGCTTCAGGTGTAAAAACTTAAGCCTTAACAAATCAATAAATTTCAACTGCTTAATTGAATTACTTATCATCATCTAAATCATCGGAATCCTGCAAATCATCTTTGGTTATATTATCTTTTGATAATTGTTCTGTATAATTGTAATCATTTTCATCAATTGTGATATTATCTCCATTAACGTTTTCATAGCTTTTATTATTTATTATATTACAAGTTTTAACCTTACTTCGATTGATTTTATCAATATTTTTTTCTTCATTATCATCAAAATTATTATTTTCGAAAGATTTTGTTTGGTTGTCACATTCAATAAAACTTTTAAAAGGTAACAATGATTTATCAGATTTGTTCTCATTTATTTTAGTATATTTGCCAGATTTATTACAATCCAAAATTTCATTATTTAACTTTCTATTCATAATATTCGGTGATGTAGAATTAGTACAATTAATTTTGAAATTGTTTTTATCAGTTTCATCAAAAGCTTTTATGTTTATGTCAATACCAAATTTGTCATATGATTGTTGATCATTTGAAATATTTTCTTTGTACTTCATATCATTGAAAATTATTTTCTGATTTTCATTAAAAAATATTTTTTCTGAAGGCCTTTTCATAAATTCACATTCTGATAGCTTGATAGATGGTGAATTTCCGACTTTCAATGGATTTGGGCTTTTATAGGATTGTTCGTTTTTAAAAAATGACTTTTTAAGATCACTTGTTTTATTAAGAATTCTAGGCGAATTCAATTCTTTAATGTTATTTTTACAATATTCTAACTGGCCCAGAATATTTCGTTTCACAGGGCTTCTATTAATACCAAATGAACTAGGAGCGCTAAATCCTATATCAGTTTTACTTTTAATAGTTTTTTCATTGTTACAATTATAACTAAAAGGACTCTGTTTGAATTTTTTGAAATCAAAACTTTTAAAATTTTTAGGTGATTTCATTTCTGTATCAGAACATAAAGAATCATTAGAATACATATTAAACTTTTTCTTGTTAAAAATATTATCAGTATTACTACTAATATCATTACCATTTCGTCTTTCAAAGAAACTCTCGTAACAATCAAGATCATCAGATTCGTCTAAGTCAACATTATGGATATTAAAACTAGATTTCGATCCCTGGTCTTCAGAATTAAAAATTTTCTTTAGAAATGACGTTTTCATTTTACTGAAATAAATAAACCGATAACATATAACAATGAAATTTCTTTTAGGATAGTCAATAAAAGCTAATTAAAACAAATCAAAATAAATTTTAGATTAACTGGATAAAATTGAAACAATTTGCATAATTTAACTGTATCTTTTAAAAAACATTTATATTTTGATTTTGGAAATCCAGAATGTTTTCATTTAGTTTAATTTCTGTTACAATTGTAGTAGTAAAACTTGTTTTCATATATTGAGTAAAGAAAATAATTTATTTTTATTAATGTATAAACATACTTTTTAAAAAGAGAGATCCACAAAAGGGCCCATAGCATAATAATAATAATAATAATAA
>JBBMKC010150483.1:0-15708 GCA_037834085.1 Bipalium vagum
TTAATATTCATCTCAGCTCTTCTCGCTTTCTGTAATAGTTCATCCATGTCTTTGTAATCTGCTAATCCTAATGCTGCCCTCAATGGATGTAACAGTCCTATGAAAAACTGGTCCTCAACAATCTTCTTTATTGTCTCAGTCCACTGAACCTTCAGTCCAAAAGCTCTCTGAGCTAACAACTCAATCTGGAAAGCATATTCTCCTACCGGCTCATCTATTCTTTGCTTTCTTTGATGGAACATTTGCCTATTTACCCTGATTATGTCCCCTGGAATCAACTTCTTAGTCAACTCTGTAACCACTTCGGCCCAACTCTTATTATTCACATTAATATCATAGTAAGCACTTCTCACCATTCCACTCAAATGAATTGGCAATCTTTTCACCATTCGAACCTCATCATATCATAATGTCTCTGCTACCTGTCTATATTCAGCCATGAAATCCGCAAACTCTGTTGGCTCTCCACTAAAAACTCTAACTGGTAATTTCACTAACTCGTAATCCATTCTTGATTTTTCTTTAACTTCTATATCAAGTTTCGTATTAGCTTCTGATTCTTCTTCTTGACTAAGCTCTTCTGTATTTTCCTGTTTTTCCTTTTCTTCCAAAAAGGTTCTAAGTATCCTCGTTGAACTCCTTGTCAATACTCTTGGTGTATCTACAACTGATTTTCTCCCACTCGCCAGACTATATTCCTGAAATTCTAAAACAAACAAACGTTCAACTTTATCAATGGGGAATGTCAATTCCCTTTTAGCTTGATAATTCTAAATAGGTCCCTCCTTGCGGACCCTGATCTAATCTTGGCAATTTAGGTTCACCATTGTCAAGATTAGATCCTTTTTTGGAAATAATTAATTGCCACTTTTTTTATTTGGATGTACTTTTGAATTAATTAATTAACTATTATTATTATTAATTTATGTCTGAACCTCTTGCGGTCTTAATAATTAATTTATAATAACCAATCTAAACTCTATTGCGGCCTCTACCATACTTCTACTTCTATCCAACATAATTATAACTGTCTATTAATACTTTTAGGATTTTTTGAATCTCAGATTCCGAAATTAAGTAATGGTGAATTTCGAGTAATTATGCTTCACGAATTTAAACGTGGCTATAATGCAAGAGAAGCAACATGAATTATTAACCAAGGATGGGGAGAAGATTCGGTTTCGGAATGCTCTGCTCGTCTTTGGTTCCAAAGATTTTCTGATCGTGATATAAGTCTTGGAAATGTGAATCGTGGTCAACCCGATTCTAAGGTGGATGATCATTTATCATTGTTTTACTGTCACTTTGTAATAGAACAATTAACTTTAATGTGACTATTTTGAATCATTGTCATAAGAGAACATTATAACATAGTTTAAACCTCAAGGTTACTTATATATATTATTTTATATATAATTTTTTAAGACCCATAATCGATCATGGTTTTCATCTTTTAATATAAGTATTAGATTCATCTGATATTGTGTCGCAGTCTGATGAGGGTTGCTGACAAATATTATTTGATGATTTGTGATTCTGGTATGATTGCATAAAGTTTTAGACTTAAGTTTTATTTGACTTCAAGGTATTGTTGGGTTCAGGAATACAGCCAATAAGGATTTAGCGAGCTTTGTTAAAAATGTTAACGCCAAAAATGATTACTTCGATCAGTTACCCTTGTTAAATAAGAATTAAAATATTATTACCTTACCTATTTGTTCCATTTATAAATTTGATTCTCCAATTATTTCAACAAAGCAGGTAACTATTGATTTATTTTTGAATTTTTTTTCAGTCACCAAGATTAAAATCTATTTTAGTACACAGGGTTCTTTTTCAGGTTTCGATTTGTGAACCCAATATATTTTCTAATCTCTTAATCAATATTTCTCTGAATAAACACCTTTATTATATTGATATATATGGCTACAAATTTAGTGGTTCTAATTATTTAATTTTGTTAAAATTACTTAATTTTTCAGATTTTTTCCTATCAGTTGTTGTAAAATCCTTTTCGGTTTGAATAATAATCTTTGGTACCTCCAATCGTTTTACATTTTTAATATTTACATTACAAAGCCCACTCGAAAACCTGACTTAAAAATAAATGTTCACTACGGTCCAAGACAAGTAAGTCAAGAGACTTTTATTCAATCGTATCCCAAAGGTATCAATCAAAATCACGATTTGTCAATAGTCTACACCAGACGTCCCAAGATCAAATAAAACTATCGAAATGTAAACAATGATTGATCTACGTGATCGACTTGATTAAATCGTTGGAGAAATAAGTAGATGAATAATACGAAGAAATAAGAAAAACTTAAAGAAAAGATAATCTAAGCATGTCCAAATCCATTACTGGTCTATTCAGACCTTTAATTGTTGTCCACTGTCAACAACGAGCTCGGGAGTCAAGGATAAATCCATACTCATGCCATATTAAATAGTATATTGATTTCCGGATTCACAAAACCCTATTCGTGTCTTTACCACCATAACATATTTGTATGAAAGTGTTTGGTTATAATAAAACTATAAGTTCACAATAATAATAATAATAATATAAATAATAATAATAATAATATTAATATTAAGATCCTAAATGTTATAGATGATGGAGCTTATTAGATCTTAACGGCGAAGGTTGCTTTATATTATTGTTGTGAAAATATTTAAAATAATAAAGTTTAAATCGATTAAAAATGACTAAATCGAAATCAAGTTTTTCAAAATTATATTTTATATCAAAAAAGGATTTTATGGTGAATTATCATTTTAGGGTTAGCTTTTAGATTGGGGTTAAACAGCCCTCTCGCTCTTAGGCTCAGAGGTCCTCTAATAGGAAAAACAATTTAACTCACCGCCCTACTTAGCGTGTGAGTTAAAAACAAAAACGAAAATAGAAAAAGAAACGGAAAGACAAAAAATTAGATGATCCTCAGGTCCTGGTCAGAGAATTTATTTACAACACAACTTAATCGATTCGAAAAATATAATGTTTATTAAAACTTTACCTTAACTAAAGACAAGTTAAAAATTTAATCGATTTGAAAGAAAGTTGTGGTTATTTAAAACTTTGTCTTAACTGTAAGACAAGGTAAAGTTATTTAAAATTTATTTGACAATCGATGCTAAAAAATAATAATAATTACTATTATTATTATTATACTACTTAAATTAAGACAAGTTACGAACAATTAAAGATTGAATTAAAACACGTAAAAGAAAACTTGTGGCATATATTACTTTGTCTTACGCTAAGACAAGTTAGAAACCAGTGGTTGCAAGGTTTGTCGTAGACTGATTGTATTCAGGTTCGTAGGTGAATCGTAGTCGAATTCGAAGATGGATCAAAGTCGGGTGGATCGTATTTGGATTCGTATATTGATATTTTTCTCTTTTTTGCTGTGAGTTGAGAATTTGTGGCTATGGCTTTTATACTAATATTCTTAGATTTGATCTCTGAAGATTTATTACTGCTGTCACTTTGGGTTGTGGATGTTGATAAGAATGCCACTGGAGTCTTTTTGATTAATTGTTTAATTTCTGCTTTCTTTGGTAGCTGATTATTTGTGCTCCCATTTGATAAATTATCAGGGCTTTTATATAAATTTGTGTATAATAAAATTTATTTTTAATTATTATTAATTACTAAATATACACTTATTATATTTTTTATACTATTTTTAATTTTTATATCTCCTTTTTTTGTTTTTAGTAACCCTATATTACTTTATATATATTTATTAAATAAATTAAAATATTTTATTTATTTATTCTGTTATTTAAAAAGCGAAATCCAGAATATCCTCACCCGGAGCGACAAGGAGTCCCCGGATCGTGCTCTACGTCTTTTTCAGGTCACCTAGGGATTCCAAAACTCGTTTGGTCTCATTGTAAAATCCTTTTCTATTTTCATCCTGAGCATAAATTAAATTACCAAAATTCTCTGCTCTTCTGACAGAATAATTCTTCTTGATCGGTATGTACTTTACACAAATAAATTTTCCAACATCTTCGAATGTCGAATATTTGCTTTTGTAGGCCCATTTCTATGAATAATCATCTCTTTATATAGTCGTAAAGATTGGTCTACGATCACCAATCCCTAGTCTTAGAAACGGCTATTTTCCCTAAAAGCCATTAATCAAACTTTATCCCCACGCCGAGATAGAGATTGATAAAAAAAATTAATTGAAACTAATTTTCAAATCAGTTCTGTCATGAAAGTTTACATCATCGAATAAATTTTAGAAATTATTTGTCATTGTTTGTTTTGTCCGCTTCGCCAATCAGCCAATACTGAGACAGAGATAAATGTAAAGCAAATTTGGAGTCATATAAGAGTTCGAGATAAAATAAGACTTGGGTAACACTCATCTGAATATTAGCAATGATAGTAAACATATTAAATATTTCTTTCCAAACAATTTATTGATTGCCTAGTTCTCGGTCGTAAGAGTGCTTAAGGAAACTTAGTTATTTCTTTTTACCCTAATGGGGATTTTTGTGCTCATCAAATTTAAGCAGCACCGAAAGCTGCTTGAATAATCCTTTTGAATGTCGTCTAATGCTGCTCTTACACACTACGTGATTTTCCATGAAATGGTATTAGTTAATTGAGGTTATTCCATTTCTTTTCTGTAGGAATAGCTACCGTGATTACTTGTATTTCTTGAAAAGGGCGAATAAGATAAGTTTCCAACTAAGAGTTCTAAAATTAAAATTTAAAAGGTGCTAGAAAATGTCAATTTAAAACAAAACCCCGAAAAAAAATTCTGATGATGTGACATTTATTATTGTTTCGTTGTTGATCAATGAGGCTGGTCACCCTATTTCTGCATGAGACGGTTCATTTTGTTTGGTGATATTGATTATTGTAAATTTGTCTTTGATTCTTGAATTTATTCATTTATATTATTCTATTACTAATTTCTTTTGTTTAACGGCATTGGTATCGATTAATGATTATCATTACCGGTTTTCGTTTTCGTTACAATTATTAGTATTTGGTCCGTTGCATTTGTTTAGAGTTGACGTTATGCTTGCGAAGCATAGACGTATTGTGGGTACTGTTTTCAGAGATGTTGAGTAACTTATAATTGACGTGCGGGATATTTTGTGATTAGTGTTGACATATAATAGATATTAATGTTTTTGTATGTTTTTTGATTTATCTATAAAATTAATATTGAATCTAACCCTGAAAAGTCAGATTAGGATACTTGGATAATATTAAAATATTAACATGAGGACTGTTGGTGACTGACCTGAAAGCCATGGATCGGCAAACCTTGAGAAACTTTGGAAGATCCCAAAAAAGCAAAGGGCATTGATTCCGGCATCTAAAATGAGAATTCCTACCAATGAATTATTACTATTTTTATAAATTATTTATTATTATTATTGATTATCGTTAATTAGTTATTATAATTAATTATAATAATTATTTTTGTTCTTATTATGATTACAACTTTTAATTATGGACGGCACCCTAAAATCGACTGTTATGGTCATTATTCTTCTACGGGTATCTTGAAAAACCTCGAAAATTCATAAATCTTTCCTAATTAATTAAATTTCTTTTAATGCAAGATTTAACTAATAAAAATAATAAAATTTTATGTTCTTACAGCAATAAAAACATTGAAAAATCTAAATGATTTTTTTAAAATTCGGCCGATATAAAGCACATGTTTTAAAGGAAAAATAATTTTTTTAAAAATTTTGTTGCGAAATATAAAAATTGTTGAGCTTTTAAATTTTATTTCAACTTCAGTTTCTGGGTTTTTTGTTTTTAAGTTACTTTGTTACTCTTCATCTTTTTAGTCGAGATTATTTCATTAATTTTCTGTTTATATTATATATAAGTAATTTAGTATATAATGATAATATAAATTATATAATAATAATAATAATAATAATAATATAATTAACAATAATAATTTATAATAATGTCATTTAATTATATAATAACTATATAAAGTTCTGAAAAAAATTATGTGCACACCCAAATAATATCACAAAATAATAGAAAAATTGATATTTACGTATTTTTATACAAAATATCGAAACACATTTTCGTCAATGCTTTCAAAATAATGATTTACAGCTTCATGAACCTCTTCTGTTTTAGAAAAGCCAAGAAGAATTTTCAACTTTGGGAACAGGTGAAAATCAGAGGGACTCAAATCAGGTAAAAATGGAAGATGTTGAAGAAGTTCGTAATTTCAATATTCAAAAATACCAAATTCACTGACCATTGCATAAACTGGAAAAAAAATCATATCTATTTGTTAATATTCACATAAATATTAGCAATACTGAATTTAATTCCGACTCCAAATTCCAAAATGATGGTTCGATCGAATCAATTTATTCACCACAAAAGAAAAATCACTTCGTAATAATTTTACTTTGAATCAATTCGCTTTTGTCCTTGTTCTCGGCTTAATTTAATTTTTGTTCTGTTCGAATTTGTCCTCTTGCTTCAATTTTGTTCTGGCTTTGTCCTGCTAAATTTTTTATTCTGCTGTGGAAAATCTGGTAGCTGCCTATATACTCTCCAGTTTTCCTCCATTGATCAATCACTATTCATAGCAGGGATATTTTCCCTCTTTTGATTTTGCATAGGCAGAAACCCGGAGCCTTCAATTACCCAGATCAACCGATCTTAGTCGTCTGAGCTAAATAATTGATTCTGTTGCTGCTCTCAGTACAAAGCCTCACAAGCTCTTCATCTCTGCGTGGCCCATCCGCTTCCCTTTTCCATTAAGATAATGACAATCCGGGAGCTCTAATTATTCAACTCGACCCAAACATGTTCGCCAAATCTGAATAATTAAATGAATTAGATTTCCTAAAAATTCTCAATGAAATCAATAATTTCTTTTTTAATATGAAAAAGTGGTAATTATAATTTACCATATGCTATAATTTTATTGTTATCCTATTAACACAAAAATAATTAACCAAAATAATATATAATATTATCGTTATGATAAAAAAAATTAAGTAAAATATAACTTTCTAAATAAAGACTCCAATTTTATAGTTGAAACAGTATCAGAAAATATCTAATTTTTTCCATCAATATATTCCTGAAATTCCAGAACAACAGCGATAATTTATTGTTGCGATCGATAATATCTACTGCCAAGTAAGCATATTCCTATTGCTTTTCTTTTACCAATGCATGATTAGTAAACGTCTGATCAAGTCACACAATATTGAACACACCTACTCACAAATAGACACAGGCATAATTTTGATTTTCCGAAAAATATCCAATCAAATAACTCCTCCTCCAATTACTCACCACACACACGCACCGACGAAAGAGACACAAACACGTCTCTCCGTCCCAAACGGATACATCCGGTTGTCGGACTCCCTACCATTCTCCAAGTTTCAGCACCAATACACGCAAATCTCAACACTTTTGTACAAAAAGTTTAAAAAGTATTTGGTTTTAGAAGCTACAAAGCCCAAGCAGCTCCAGCTTGTGACGCTAAACAAAATGGCTGCGAAATCTCATTGTCGAAAATTGTACGACTCACAACTTACAAAGCATGAATGTGTAATTATAGATAATGAAACGTATTGGTTCAAAAAGTTTGGATATATTGCTGGTCGAGATTTTTATGCATCTAACACACGAAAGGATGCTCCTGAAGAATGCAGAATTAAGATAAAATCAAAATGTGCACAAAAATTGGTTTGGCAGACGATGTGATCTGAAGAGTGTACCTTACATGAAAACTAGAACAATAAATAAAAAAAATATATTTTGTTGATGCTTACAAAAAAGACTATTACCATTTATAAGAAAATACCTAGTGAAACTTTTGTTTTGAATAGATTTAGGAAGTTGTTATTACGCAAATGACACAATAAAATGGCCCAGTGATAAACAAATAAATTTCGTTCAGAGATTGTAATCCTCCTAATAGTCCACAACTTCGACCTATTGAGTAATATTGGTCAATTGTGAAAGGAATGCTGAAAACCGGCCAGGAGATACAAACCATTGGAGAGTTTCAATCCAAGTAACAGTTGGCTTCAAAAGAGTTAATAAATCATCTGTGCAAAAACTAATGGGACCACCCAGACGGAAATCCGCTCAATGATGTACTTTATCTTATTAATTTTTTAGTTGTTATGTAATGCGATCAATTTTTTTGTGACAAAGATTTTAAAACAACGGTATTTCTTAAACGATGACTTTTATTTATCCAGATTATGATCCGTTCACCCTTAATAAATATTTTCATGATAATTAATTTTTCATATAATATTCCTGATCCAAAAGTTGACAGTGCACTTTATGTTAATTCGAAGATGGTGGTTTTGATCGTTTAACTGACCCAAAGCTTAATTTAAGTCATCACTTAATGGTTTCATATCTTTCAGTTGAAATTAAATAGAGTCAACTGATCTGAAATTAGAAGGTCAAAGATATAAGGGTCCATTCATTATAATCTCAAGGAAACATGAGCAATCCAATACAACTAGTGCTTTTATCATTATTATAGTTACACTTCACAACCTACATTTAGCAACTGTTTTACATTTGAAGGTGATATGATTTTCTAAAATTAGTGTATCGATACTATTAGGTATAACATTATTTAGGTGAGACTTGTTCTGTTCGATATTCGAGAAGCCGACTCGTTAGTTACTACATAGTTACCAAGCTTGGTACTCTTATCTCAAAGATTTCTCTAGACTGCACTCTAATTAAGTAATCACTGTTACATAGTATAATAACGTAATAAATTGTTCAAGAAAATAAAAATAACTAATGAACTCGTATTTATATCGGTTATCTGTTGTGATTTCTCAATGTCTTTTGTATTTTTACATAAGGGTAAAGCAACAATCTTCACACTTCCGCTGTAGTTAAAAGAAGTCAGATATGTGTTGCATCTTATTGATACCTAAAAAAAATAACATAAGTTCTTTATACTTTCTAAGCTCCTACATAACAGTTCATAACCTATATATACATTACAAGTTGTTTTAATACCACGTAACTGTCGTAACAATTTATTATTGTCCAGAACACCGTTTCAATTCGAAAAGTAATTTACTGAAAATTAATCCTCTTTGTAATATATTATTAATATTATTTATCTTTTGTGACTCAGGCCACATGGGTCGTACAGTTCTACAGTGATAATAAATACACATTTTGGGTGATATTGACTTGACTCGATCAGTCTAAGAAAATATACGATTATAGAGCATAGAACTATACAGACATTAATATTTTAATAGTTGAGGAATGGATGAGGACTTCGAGAAAGCAGATAAGGATAATCTTGTGAATTCTCAAGTGTGAATCTTCAAATTCATTCTGCGAGGCAACATTAAACTTTTTTATGAAACCAATATTCCGCAGATACAAAATCATTTTAATAATACGCGGTTGTACCCCGAATAAAAACTTCCTTGAGCACACTATTCCAAAGTGACCACCAGATTTGAAAGGTAGCCAGTTTGAAGTCACTGGTTTTATCATCATCCATCTATGGAATCTTAGGAGTCGTGCCTCTAAAAGTATATATAAATAAAAGTTATAAAAATAAAAAAAATTATAAAAATAAAAAAAATTATAAAAATCAAAGACAACATTAATAGAAAAATCATTAATCTCGATAATCTTTGACAGAATATTGATCAACTTATTACTGTATTCCTCACAATTTGTGGCTTGTTTTCTTATCCAAGCCACACCCTTTAAAGTAATGGATAGTTAATAAAATAAGTACAATTAAAAATTTAAATAAACACTAATATATTTTTTTTAGTTAAGTTAAATAATCATCTTTATTGGACATAATCCAAATTATACAAATCAATATTAACAGAATTAACGATTACACAATTAATTAACAAAAAACTTCATAAAACTTCACATTGAAGCCGTCTTGTTTAAATCACTTAATTAATTTTTCGACTTTATTTGTAATCGAAGTTGAATTTAAATTGAATAAAGTGTTGTGACGCATCAATTTTAATGTAAGTATTTTATAATTTTCCTATCAAATTTTAATTGATAAAATATTTAATTAAGTGAAATAAATATTTTGATATTGAAAGAAAAAAGGGGAAATTTGTTTTAATATTTATATTTTTTAGGTTTTATGACCTCAACTGTTCGTAATAATAACAAATAAAAACAAAAAGTAGAACTAATATTATAAAAATATTGTTTATTTATTTAAATTTTAAATTTAACTAGATTAAATGGAGGATTGGCCAATTCTAGAGAAATCAAAACTGACAAATTTTGATTCAGAAGTAAATTTTCGCATATTTTTTATATATAATTAATTCTATTCAACTAAAAACAATCGATTTTACCAAATCTATTTTTATTGATAACATTATTTATATTATAATAATATACAATAATCAATATTATCTTTCTTAAATGGATTTACCTTACACTTCGATTAATTGATATTTATTTTCGTAATTATTCTAAAAGAAACAAATAAATTTTGTACCAAATCATCAACAGTAACGGTAATATTAACATTGCAGATAAAATCTGAAAAGCCCGACATAATAGCATCGAAAACGACAAACCATTCTGCTCTTGGCACTAGCAAGAGGAGATGGGAAAAACTCAATGTTAGCTTTAAATACACGTGTCACGAAAACGTGACTGGTCGCCATGGTAACTCTTTCAACAATGGTATGTTTTGAATTTGGCTCATTATTTTTTTCAACAACAATTCAGTCACAATAAAAGTAAATATATTTCGGCAATCATTGTTGTTATTTTACTTATGTAACGTTCCGATTTTATATCATGCGATTTTTAAAAACAATAACAATGGAGAATGTTAATTTTTTTGTACTCTGTTCAGGGCAAGAACCAGAGATATTTTTATTGTATTATCTTAATGATTGATATTGATTGGTAATTTGTGGGTTTTTCTCGATTAATTCGGATAGTGTTTTTGTCTATATTTCCTTATTTTTTAATTAAAGAAAATATATATGTAAAATATAACGAATGTTTTTATTCTTATATCCTATAGCGCAAGCTGAGAACAAGGAAAATTATTATCAGAAAACTGGGCACAACACTAAACCTTTTAGGAACCAGAAACTCATTGCCACCGACTCCACAACAGCAGCGAGAGAGTCTAATGAGAAAGAGTTTCCGGTTAAAAATCGAAATAACGAAGGTTTCAAACCACCGAGACAATTCGTTAAAAACAACAATTATCGCAATGAGAATGTAAGCAAAAGTGTAACCGAATATATTTTAATTAATGGCCTCACTACTTTTTGAGAGGATTATGGTTTATACCAGTGGTTCTTAACCTATAGGGTTGGGTTTTGTGTTTGTGGGTTCGCTAGAAGAGGGGCAAAATTAGTTATCGTGTTTCTGGTTAAACATGAAAGCACAGATTTGTTCCAATCACTGACAGTTGTGCGTATATGTGCCATTATGACTGTGTATTGTAGAGAGTTGCTATTGCATTTTCCTTATCACTGGTACTTTCAATTCTGGTTGTCTTTATTTATTCGAGAATTACCTGTTAAACCGGTTAAAAACACAGTAACAAGTGTGACTTTGAAAACACCAGTCTTCAGAATGATTGCAAAACCTTTGAATGGTCAACTTAAAGGGAAGATGAAGAATTTTGAGTCGTTACTGAATAGAGTTGAGAACCACTGGTTTATACTGAGATTAAAATTGAAGTACTTGAGACCAGAACTTCCTTTGATTCTTCTCAATTTTGATCCAAAGATGACTTCAAACATTTTTACATTGTTGTTTTTTTAGCGAAAAACGGATTTCAAAGAACGTACAAATGACAACCTGGAACCGAGCAAATCTCCGCAAAAAAATTTCGCGTCAGGTTTTCGAGGGAAACGAAATGCGACTGGAAAAGGTCGAAATCCTGGTCGATATAATCAATCGAAAACAAACGACAGTAATTTTACGGGATCGAAAAATATCGATTACATGTCAATGTATTCCGGTTTTTGTAAGATATTTTTCTGTTATTTGAAAAATTGATTGAGAGACATGTCTTGATTTCTTGTCATTTTTATTATTGTTATTATTATCATTAATATTATTAGTATTAAAAATCAATATGTTTACTGACCAAATACGAGTTATGATTGTCAATGGTCAAGAGTAAAAGTAGTAGCGACACTCAGTAATAGAATTGGATAAACTTTGTCACTGGACCCACACCCGATCGGCAGACGGGTCAATAACAGGACCCTGTGACATGATAAAAACAAATACCAAGTTTTCGAACATAAAGCGAAATATTTCTTTTTTGTATCCGAAAAAAATATTTTCATTATTGATTTGGAATGTGTTGTGTTTTACAAAACGAGAGACAATAGACAAACTCGCTTGTTTAATTGACACCGATCAATTGTTAAGCTTTGCTTTAACCGATTAATTTCATTCACAGCTACTGGCGTTCCTTTGATAATGTCTGGCTTCGGTAAAGACATGTCGGACAGCAACGCTGGCATTATGACTACTGTGTCGGCCGGGAGCTTGTACAATAACCAGATAATATTTCTGCCATCTGCGACTTCGCAAAACATTGACATTAATTCCTTGGTACCAATTAATTCCGATCAAAACGGGATTGATATCGATCAACTGCTTTTGAAACAGGTTCTTTTCCAGAAATAGATGATATTGGTGGTTTTATATTGATCGGTTTCAGGTTGAATATTACTTTAGCGAAACCAATCTCCACCAGGACACTTATCTCCGTTCACACATGGATTCGGAAGGTTGGGTGTCGTTGTTGATCATTTCAACCTTTAAACGTATTGCAAATTTTGGAATCGATGTCGTTTCCATTGCACAGGTAGGGGGAATGGGTTGGGAATTTGAGGCGGCTAATTTTACATTTTTTCTCTTTAGATTTTACGAAACAGTGATAAATTGGAAGTAAACATGGGTACGTTACAAGTACGCTCTTCCGATATTAAACTTCAACGGATTACGGGCACCAAAACCAAAGAATCGTTGGCCAATCTTAATCCTGACGCTCCGGAATTCGTGCCGCAAAACGAAAGTAAAACGGTTTCTATTTGAAAAAGCGTTTTTAAATAGAATTATTATCATTATAATTATAAAATTATTATTGACTTTTTGTTTAAGGTGTTTTTCTTGTTCTGAAATTGTTTTGTATGTCTTTTGACCATTTTGAAAATAAGGATTCATGTGGTACTTAGAGGGATAATCAAGTTTGGCTTGACGGTATCTAAATGAAAGAGTTCCGTTTGATTTTTTTCAGTGATCCCATTAGGAGAAATTTCTTAATCATTTTAAAAGGTATATGTCTTGAGAAATGTTGCCAGTAAAGAATTCCTCGTTACTTAACATAAGAATATTTTATGTAATAATTGATTTTATAAAAAAAGTTTTGTCTCGTTTTATGAATAGAATTTTTCATTCTCATTTCTCTAAATGCTTCTTAAAGGTCTAGTAAGTATCAAAGAAAATTTCCACTCAAAGATGTCAACACTACTTTCTGCTTGAGGTAGATGTGGATAGATTCAGCTTTACACAACCTTTGTTCATTTTATAGAAAGAATTGACTTAAAGGGGTTTTTCTTTTTTAATATAAAGATTACAATTTTCTTAACCGATATTTATTATTATTTTTATTTATCAATAAAATAATGTAAGAAATTTCAATTAATAGTTGTAATTAATTTCAATCAATAATTTATTTAATAAATCAAAATATTTAATCGAAATATTGTAATATTGATATTAATTTAATTTTTGTATAAAAATTCAATGAATAATTTTTTGTGTAATATTTTTGTGTGCCTCGGGTAATGTGGTGAGATTAAAATATGATCTGGGGTTCTTAACAAAATCACTGCTTGCGAATTATATTTAAATTTCAGTTTAAACTCATCATATGTCTATTTGATGAATGGCGCTATTATTACTAGTATTACTGTTAGGAAGCCAAAACTAATTTTCCTGACACGCCAAATTATGTATATATAAATATAGGAATGGACGATGTTCGTTCCTGACAGTATATGTGGTAAAAGAAAGGTTTAAAAAATTCTTTTACTGATTTAAGTAATTCTCTTTAATTGGTTTTATAAGCAATTTTTGCTTTAAAAATTATTTTCGAATAAGTCAAAATATCTAAAATGATTTAATGCTAATATTCATTTTTGGGAACGTTTTTAATAAATCAATAAATAAATTGAACCTTCTAAAACTTTCAAATCCAAATGTTTAATGTTAATGGTAACCTAAACATTTTGTGTTTTTAAAGTTAAATGTCATTTTTAAGAAAACATTCATTTTTTCTAATTTCAGACAGTTAAAAGTTTTATTTCCTTTTTAGAAAAGAGTAAATTGTGAAAATCGTTATTTATTGTTTCATTTTAAAGTGAATGTCGATTTAATAGATTATTTTAAGCAAACCAAAATATGTGGTACGTATAATATAACTGATCCTATTAATCTTTATATAATTAATAATATTATCTACAGTTAATAATAATAATTTACTGCAGTGACGTCTGTCAAAGTGGACTCCTCTAATTTCGGAATCTTTTTAACATATCTGCTTTTTGGTTCGAAAAACTGTGATTAGTCTCGATTTATGAAACCCTGTCGGATAAATTTGGCAAGTGCAAGGTACTTAGTGATAAATTTCTCCTTGGCTGTGAACAAATTAAAAGGAGTCTGTTATGTGATTTTGATGAAAAGGGAGATTACAAAGAGAAAAATCACAAAAATCATAATAATGATTGAATTTTTTTTTGTATTATATCATAATTATAAGCTGAATTTGTTTAAACGGTCTAAACAAAAACCAGTCTTCTCGGTTTTGTAATACAATGTTTATTATTTTTTCAGCATGATTTAATTTACGGGGTAAAACTGTCTTCTTCAATCAACCTTGTGTAGGCATTGTTATAATTTCCACCACATCTTAAAGTGCTGTTCTATTAAGGTAACTGCTTTTAGACGTCTCGACAATGTTATTATTTATTGATTATTAATGAAAAACATCGTTTTATACCGTCTTGAGCTCTGTTAATCTTACATAATAAGACATGATTCAATCGATTTGTATTGATATTTTGTTTTTGGAGAATTATTAGTGCTGTTATTATTATTACGTAAAAATTTAAAAAATCAATGTGAAGACAAAACAGGTTTTTTAAAAGAAAAACAAATTAGAAATACAGGAGTGTAATCAAATCATGGACGTTTTTCTTTTAAAGTATTTTTATTATTATTATGTGGGATTATCAATATTATAATATTTAAAATAATAAAATTTAAAATAAATCAGAAAATTATAATAACAATTAAAAATCGAATTATGAATACTTTGTTTTAAGTTTTTGAAGCACAGGATTTTTGTTTACTCACTTGTAACAAAAAATCGAATTACGGCAATGCGGCTCGTTAAATGAGTTAATTAGTTTCCGATGATGACATCATTTTCGAGCTGCTGTGAATGGCTAGTTAATTTTTGTGATTTGGCTTGAAAAGTAATCCATTATTTACATCCTAAATATCACAAAAACTTAACACATTCAACACCACAATGTTTCAACGAGTTTAATAATATATTATTATACAGTTTGGTCCAACGAATTGTCCACCCCTTTAAAAAATCCACAAATTTGTAATTTTGGTAATAAAAGTTAAAT